>PVKC010037351.1:0-13010 GCA_004027635.1 Crocidura indochinensis
AAGGGAAAGCAGCCTGAGGATGACACAGTCCCTTCTCCAGTTCTGTAAGCACCATACTATTGCTGACCATGACTAAATTCCTGAAGCAGCTATTGATAATCTGGTAATAAAGTGTAAAACCTAAGCAGGGCCAGAGAGATAGCAGAACTTGCCGTGCACTTGGTTGACCCAGGTTTAAATCCCAGTGCCACATATGGCTTTCATGTCCCCCAGGAGTGACCCCCCCCAAGCATAAAGCCAGGAATAAGTCCAGAGAACTGCCAAGTTTGACCCCAAAACGATACAAAAATAATAAAATGAAAAACCTTCAAGAGAACTCACTGCCTGCTAAGATCTGTGCCTAATTTTGTTTTGTTTCAAAGAAGGAAACTGGGGTGAATGAAAGGGCGAATAATTTCACTTTTTGGGGAGAAGAAATCATAGGCACAATAATTAGAATAGAGGCGCCATCCTAAATTTTAGGAGAGAGAAAATCAGGAACACAAACTCTTCCCTGGTCAATGCTAATCTCCATCAGCATTCACCTTGCTCTTGCTTAATTTTCCTTGGATGTGATAGCAAAACATCAGAGATACTAAAGCTTGAGAATGTATGGGCGAGGAAAAATAAAAGTGTCACTGCTGCTTCTCCTCACCTTTCCCATTCAAGGTCTCTGTTCCTCTCTCTTCTTCTGGTCTCTTTGTTGTGAATGTCAGGACTGTCAGGGTCACAGTCTGACATGATTAGCATTTCTGACATTATATCAAGAAGCAGACAGAGCCAGAGTGCAGGGGGAGGAAAGGAAGATGGACAGCCATTGAGAGAAAATACAGGGAAAAGCATCCCTTTCCCAAGGTTCCTTGATCACACAAGGCAGCTTCTAAGTCACGCTGTATTTCGCACATTTATCCAATTAGTCTATTTTCCTGCTCTGGGGCAGATCTCTATGGTGAGGATCTAGTGTCTGGGATCAAAGTCAGCAGCTGTAATGACAGCAAAGATGGAACTGGTGATTCAGCAGATTCTCTGGTTGTGAAATGTTAACACTAGCACACTTTGGGGTGAGAGCACCAGGCCATTTCAAGTATAGATTCTCTGCACTTTGTCATTCTAATGATGTTATCTCAATGAAAGAGATAAATGTCCCACTGTTTGTTCTTGCAGGGGCATCTGCTTCTTTTCTCTCTTTTCCAACAGCATGGTTCTCAGAAACAGAACATTAAAGTCAAATAGAAATCTAATGCAAGACTTGGTGACAGAGCTACTCAAAAAGGCTTTTTTTTATTGACTTTTCCTTCTCCAATGCAACCCCCTTCCCTCCAATAACTATCCACAGAAACAGTCTGAGGAAACTAATGTGAAAAGAAATCATAATAGCAAGCACTGACTAGAGGTGCTATCTCCACATTTAATGTACTCCTACCACAAATTCCTCAGGTGAGTACACACACTCCTACTTTGCAAATGAAGAAACTAGGACGTGAGCATAAGGCATTCATTCACCCAAGATGACTTAGGGAACTAGAAGCTGAGCTCTGTTTTGAGTAAGGGTCCATCCTATGCAAGCACTATTTTTAAATTTCCATTTTTATTCATGGAACAAATAAGTATAATTGCATCTTGATTAGAAAAGGTGAAAAGATGTAAAAGAAGGTGGCAATTATTCTCCAGTCTGCTAATATCCAGGAATATCATGCCATAGGTTGTGTGATGATTTTGTTTCAACAAATTTCTTATTAAATAAAAAAGGTAGCAATTTTCCATAATGAGTGTTTTATACATTTTTTTCCTTTGCGTACCAGGCCTCTAAAGCACAGATTACTAATGTCTATTAAAGTCAGTATTTATAAGTGTTATTAATATGCCTTTGGGGAATTTATTACAATGACACAGCACCAGCCTAAAAGAAAATTTCTATTGTTTAATATTCCTCTTCTGATCCTTAAAAAACAAAACCTGTGCTTATTTTTAGCATAATCAGACCTCATCCAAAATCCCATAATCAAAACCTAAACTGTCACAATAAATTGTTTATAGGCTGGATTTAAAAATTAACAGGAGATGCAGTATTGCTAATTTCACCTACAAGTTTTCTTCCATAAGCTAGTGCAGCTTTCCTGCTATTCTAGGTAACAGGTGCTCTGTGATCACATAATTAGTGACTTATATTTTTATCTGATTAAGATGAAGCCTTTCAATAAACTGTCACTTTATTAAAGCCTGAAGATTAATTAAGTAAAAAGAAAACTAGCCCAAGAAAACTGAATAAGCAAATCAGAAAAATATATCCTGATTAGATCTAAATGTTCAAATTAAAACCTAAACATTATCATTTATGAGACTGTAAATATGTCTTCTAAACACACTGAGGGATAGTTTTACTATAATCTAATAGACCTTTCTTCCCTATTTAACACTGTATTAATCTTTATCACAAAGTATCAGTTTTTTAAAAAAAAAATAATGAGGTGCCTATATTGAAAAGCACAAAACACCCCTGTGAGATTTATTTTATGGAGACAAAAAAAAATGGTAGGAAATTGTAAAAAGTGTTACGGTAGCTAAATGTTGTTGGGCTTCTATGTTAGAAAAAGGGAAGAAAACATGAAATTCCAAGTATCAGGTCCTCAAATGAATAAGATGGATTACAAACAATCTGTCGACTATCTTCTTCCTCTCAATCAGAGTGATCCCACTATTTGAGAAGAAAGGCTCACAAAATTAGGCAAATCAAGTTGATTGCTAACGTTCTAAAGATGGACACACCATAGATTAACTAAGCAACTAAACAGTCATTTTTCCAATCAACAATTAACTAAATAGGATGTAACTTAATTGTACCCATTAAGGCCTACTAATTGAGAGAAAAACAGCAGAACTGAGGCCTGAGAACGAAGACAAAAGCATTCCTTTTCTTGAGTCACAAAGAATAGAACCCACTTGCCCCTTTGTTACAAAGGGTGTTGTGCTACCACAACACACACACACACACACACACACACACACACACACACACACACACATCAGAGCGCACATCTCACATCCTAAGAATCTGTCTAAATATGCTGTGGGCTTAGTTCACATGGTGATGGAGCATGAAGTACACATGCAATTAAAGGCACCACACACACAAAAAGCAAAAGTTGTTTTTTTTAAAGAACATGTACTTAATTTATTTGGGGGGGTTGGGTCACACCCAGTGGCACTCAGGGGTCACTCTTGGCTCTGCACTCAGAAATCGCTCCTGGCAGGCTTGGAGGACCATATGGGATGCCAGATTCAAACCACTGTCAGTCCTGGGTCTTCTGCATGCAAGGCAAATGCCCTACTGCTGTGCTATTTCTCTGGGCCCAGCAAAATCTGTTTTAATAAGAATAATTTAAAAACCCTCTTCTTTAAATCCTGAAGAAGCATAAAGAGAAAACAGAGGTATGATGTGTTCGCCTTGCTCACAGCCACCAGGGTTTGATCTTTGGTATCCCATCTGTAAAATATAGTCCAAACACCAAAAAATATGAATATAAAAAAGAAAAATATGGAGGATGGTCAGAAAGACAATATTGGAAGCAAGACACTTGTCTTGAATATGACTGTGGGGGTCATAATCCTGGTTCAAATATCAGACACCACATATGGTTCTCAGAGCCAGGAATAGCCACTGAACACAGCCAGGTGTGGCTGAAACCACTCCACACCCTCCAAGGAATAAGAATAATATTCCAAAATTTACTATCCATATGTGAATAATACCACTAAAATGAAGGAAGTAGGCTGAAGTAGGTATCTGCTCTCCTTTTGAGTAAAATCTGCCATATTTTAGGGGTCTTATCATGACTGATAATGAGGACTCTTAAATCTGAAATTACCTGGGAGTCATGTCAAAACATAACCCCTTTCCTTTCTTGAGGTTATTCTGATCTTAGAGCACAAGTCCAGCTGGGAGTCTCCATCTTTCCAAAGACTGAGAGCTGTTTTGGCAGGCTATTCCACCTTAACACTCTAACCAAGTCACTGCCCTGGCTACACAAATTCTCCATTGGTGCCCTGGTCTCAGGTCTTCTAGAGCTATTAATCATCTGAGACCCAGATTATCAGAACTGAAAATTCATGACACTTTCATGAAGATGAAAGAGGCAGGTGAGTGCCCAGTCCTGCACCATAGATGCTGCCTTAAGCTTTGGAGAGGCAAAGAACTGGGAAGCAATTGGTCTAGATATAATTATGTCATGAAATTGGCTTATACATGAATGGAAATGGAGACTATTATACTGAGTGAAATGAGCCAGAGGGAAAGGGAAAGACATAGATTAATTTCACTCATCTGTGAGATATAAGAAAAACAAGAGATAGTATGGTAATAATACCCAGAGACAATAGAGACAAAAGTCAGGAGGTCCAGCCCATGGTAGGAAGCTTGCCACAAAGAGTGGTAAGTGTGTAACTAGAGTAGAGAAAGGTAACTGGGACTATGATCGTTTTAATTGATTGCTCTGAACAAGAACTTGGGGCTGAAAGGGGTAAAACTAGCAGGCAAGTCACCCCTCCATTAACAGTAGTCAAACCATAGTGTAAAGAGGAGAGAGAGAGACAGAGAGAAAGAAGCAAACTGCCTCTCCTAGAGACAGGTGGAGTTGGAGATTGGGGCAGTGTGGGGAGGGTAAGGGAAGACATTGGTGTCCGGAAGGGTTCACTGGTGAAGGGTGGTGTACACTGTAGGACTTAAACCCAACAGTGAACAATTTTGTAACCACCATGCTTAAAGTTTAAAATGAAAAAAAAGGAGAAAGGAGAAGAAAACTTGCAACTGAATACAAGTGCTGGTGCTGAGTCCACAGCAGAAATAACTGTATTAAGAAAGAACTAATCTCAAAGAGACACTAAGCTGCCAAATGGTCCCAGGGAGACCAATCTTCAGGCTGAGAACTTTGGGAGCCTTCTCTGGATGGGGATGGGGTGGGGTGGTGGCTGACTCCCCACCAACAGCCTCCACCACACCCAACACCCCCAGCATGTAAATGGTCTAGCTCCACCATTCCACAATTAAACTCAAGAGACACCAAGCTGCTGAATTGTCCAGCATCATACTCCTGGAATTCATGCTGCACAATGACACCTACAAAGTTCACAGTAATGAGAGTCTACTACGATCATAGCAAACTTGATGGAAAAATAACATAGAAGCCGCCAAGCTCAATAAATGAAAATGGTAACACAGAAGGCTCAGCCAGTACCAATCAACTCAGTAAATCCTTAGGCAATTATTTGAGTAGCATCATTGTGAGATTTAACAATTTTCAAATTTTTCCTTTCACTAAACTATGTTTTGGTCATTTCATTTGCCATTTGTTTTAATAAACAATATAAAGTGAATTATTTGGGGCTGGAGAGATAGCACAGCAGTAAGGGATTTGCCTTGCATGCGACTGACCTGGGACAGTAACTCGGCTCTATTCCTGGTGTCCCATTTGATTCCCCAAGCTTGCCAGGAGCAATTTCTGAGCACAGAGCCAGGAATAACTCCTGAGGATCGCTAGTGTGGCCCAAAAAACCAACCAACCAACCAACCAGTCAATCAATCAATCGATCAATAAACCTTAAAAGAAATAAAATATAAAAGGTGAATTACTTTGTGATCACTTAGGGCAAGCAGATTTAGGGGAAGTGGAAAATAGAGGATACTGGTTAGAGGTAAGGTCACACTGCCAGTGTGATTGGTGTGATCAAATAACTGAAATAACTGCATTATGAGCAACTTTGTATATTACTGTTTAAATAAAGTTCCAAAAACTCCAAAAGTATACTTTACTACTAAGATTAAATACAATTCTCCAAAATACAGAAAGCAATTCTCAAATAATAGGTATATGCTTTATGTGTATTTACACATATCAAGACAAAGTAACATACACGTGTAGTAAATTCTTATAAATTTTTCTTCTCTGTACTTTACTGAGTTGTCCATCTTAGATTTATTGTAAGTCTGCACTCTTAGGAGGGAGTTAGGTTCCTGTTTTCTGTCTAAAAATCACTGGCTTGGCAAGTGGAAAACACTAAAATTTCGTCTAACTTCATCATTTCCATACACTCCATGTGCAACAGATTTTAACTGACATGGGAGACACAGGTGCTTGCTGGCCTTAAGCTAACAATGTTCCATTCACCCTCACAAAGGCTATAAAAACAAGGTGCTCATAATAAAGACCAAAGACAAATTTTCCTTAAAAATGAAGGAAGTGGGAAACATGTGCCTCGATGGCCACTACTCAGGGCCCAGCATCTTTTGACAGAGAACCACCAGCCCCAAACACAGTCCTGCTTAGTCTCTCTCAAACTCTCATCTCAGTATATGCTGACTTACTACTTCAGACCCAAGAGAGCTCCCTCCTTGTTCTGTTATTGTTTCTATCAATTACAAACAGAAACTGCAACAGTTCTGGAACTCCAAAACACAAACACAACAAGCCATCACAGGAATTTTATCACTGCATCTCCTGGCGCTCTTAAAACCTGTATAGTAAGAGCGAGATCTCGTCCTGTTCAGCTCTAGGCTTTGTTCATTCATGTAATGCCAGCACAGTGCATGGATTAGTAGTGCATAAGCATGAGCTGGAGCAACTAATGTTTAATTGAGTGGAGTTATGCATATGCCTGCATTGGGTGGAAACTATCAAGTAGAGGTTTGTGGACTTCATTGCTTCATTGTGAGGCAGTTCAAGGTAGGAAAACTTTAAAATGAACAAAGAAACTAATTTTCAGTTTTATTTTGACTACACAATACTAATCTGAGGATAAAGGTGAAGCTGCTTCAAATATGGCACAGTATGATATGGTGCTATATATGTAAAGTAGTCAGAGAAAAAAATTCTCTTGGCAGACATCAAGTGGCATCTATCTACCCGAAGAAATAAAACACTACTTCATATGAAGTTATGGAAAATTTCCAAAGCACTAACAATTGGATCTGGCCTTATTTGAATCTAACAATAAAAATTACTTCTTAACAAGATTCATTTTTACTGTAGGGGGGAAAGAAAGGCATCCTGTATCCTAACAGAAAAATAAATTTTTTTTCAATAAATGAGAATTATGTTCTCATAAATTCAAGAGAGACAACATATACTTCCCAAAAAACAGTGATCATGAGGGAAGGCATTTAGAATTTTAATTCCAAGAGTGCTTCTAGGAAAAAAGTATTTATATTTTAATTGTCTTATTAATCACTTTTATTGATCATAAACATTTATGTCTATATATACAATATTATAGCATTTCAGGTTTAGTTTCACCTCTGTATGAGACACCAAATCTATCACTAAAATTTCAAAGCCACTGAGAAACTCACCACTAAAAATAACTCTTTATCCATTCCTCCACCCTTTTCCCCTTTCTTACAGTAGCCATCATAGTTTCCACCAAATCTAGGAGTTAATTTTGTTGCTTTTTGAAAGCCCACTTGTTGCTTTCATATTACACTAGTGAAACGATCTGATATGCATCTTTCACTTTCTTATTTCACTCATATAATCACCTCAAGGTCCATCATGTATTAAAAGGTACAATTTTATCTGTTGTTGTTGTTGTTTTTGTTTTTTTTTTTGAATTTGGGTAACACCTGGCAGCACTCAGGGGTTACTTCTAGCTCTGTGCTCAGAAATTCTCCTAGCAGGCTCGGGGGATCATATGGGATGCTGGGGATCGAACCCAGGCCTGTCCTGGATTGGCCGCATGCAAGGCAAACATTCTACCACTGTATTATCATTCCAGCCCTGTTTTTTGTTTTTAATGACAGAGCAGTATCTGTCGTTTTGAACATATACTACAGCATCTTTTATATATTCAAAGGTCATTAGCCCAAAGAATAAATTAGTATTTTGACAAGAGTGATTAATGCTATGAACATAAAAGAGTAATTATCTTTTCCAATCAGAGTTTTTGTGCTCTTTAGATAAATGTCACAGAATAGTATTGCTGGGTAATATGGAATCCCCATTTGTAATACTACTATAATAATAATACAATACATACTACTGTATATATTATTATACCACACCTGACTGTGCTCAAAACTTATCCCAGACTCTGTGCTCAGATATTATTTCCAGAGATGCTCAGAGGACCAGATGTAAGTGCTGGTTACAAAGCAAAATTGGCTACATCTGTAAAGGCTACACCTTAACCCCTGTACTATTTTTCCACCCCCATTTCTTTATTTTAAATAAATCTCCGTATTGTTCATAGATTCTTTTTTCATAAATTCATATCAATCTACCTTCCCATCAGAAGTAGACCAAGGGGATGGAGCAGTAGCGCAGCTGAGGATGCTTGCCTTGCACGCAGCTGATCCAGGACGGACCGTGGCTTGATCCCTGCCATCCAATATGGTCCTCCAAACCAGGAGTGATTTCTGAGCGCACAGCCAGGAGTAACCCCTGAGCATTTTTTGGTCTAGCCAAAAAGCAAACAAAACAAAACAAAACAAAATAAAAAGAAGTAGGCTAGGCTTCCTTTTTCTCCATATCCTCACCAAAATTTGCTGTTTCCAATTATTTTGAATATAGGTCATTCTCACCAATGTAAGGGATATATAATTATGTTTTTTCCCCTACTTTTTTTCCTTTTTCCTTTGGAGACAAACCAACACTGCTTAGAAACTTCTCCCAGCTTGGTTCTTAGGGGTAATTCCTGTTAGAGCTCAGGGAATTACTGCAATGTTGGGAATCTAACCTGAGTCTCCTTCATAAATGCTTATGCTCCAGCCTATTGAACTATTTCTCTGGCCCCTCACTGTGGTTTTATCTTTCTCTAACAGGATGTTAAGCATACTGTCAGGTGTCTTTGAGTCATCTGAATGTAAATACCTATTCAAGTCCTCAGATTGATTTTTAAAATTGAAATAATGTTGTCTATAACATTATGTATATTCCAATTATACTTTATTATTATAGTTTAAATAACATGATTACAATATTGTTAAAATTTATTTTAATATATATATGTATAGGAATTTTGGGCCCTACCCAGCAGCACGCAGGGATTATCATAGCTTTACACTCAGAAATCACTCCTGGCAGGCTCGGTGACCATATGGGATGCTGGGGATTGAACCTGGGTCAGCAGGGTCCATGGAAAATGCCCTACCCACTTTGCTAGCAATCCAACCCCATGTGTTTTTTTATTAGATGGTAAGTTGCTTTTTTGGTTTCCCCTCCCCTCCCTTCCCCAATGTTCCCTCACTCCGTCCCTTCCTTTCTCTCTCATTCACTTGCTCATTTATGCTCTCTCTTTCTCTCTTACTCTTGCTCTCTCACTCTCTCACTCTCTCACTTGCTCTCACTCACCCAGTCTTACAAGTTGGGTATCAGACTGACAGATTTACACTAATTTCATGGTGTGACACTAGGTTTGCAATGATCAATGTGGCCTGAAAGATCCTTTGTTTCTCTCATTCTGCCTTCAATAGCAGTGTATCTGCCATCAATTCTAAAGGCCAGAATAGCACCCCTTCCTGGTGTGTACTCAGACCTTGAGAGAGGAAAACAATTGAGAATGTCATTTCTAGAGGAATCCTCTGATTGTCAAGAGAGGTGTCAATGTCTGACTGATATAGGAATAAAGTGATTTAAAAATATCAACTATACCTACAAAGGTATCTTCAACATTATAAGTTACATATTCCAAATATGAGTTAATTCTCCTCGGTCATTTGTGCTGAGACCTATTTCTTCTTTCAAAGGGTGGCCTACTCTTTGTTTTGTGCCAATAAAACCCTAGAAAAGGCTCGCCTATTAAGGTCACATATCATGCTTCATCACTACCTTAAAATAACAGAAAAGGCAGCATTCACTGGATCTCTCAGGCCAAACGTAACTTGCTAAGCAACAGACACATCTACAGAGATACTTGGAATTTTGAAGGAGTCAAGTGTCCAGCAGTGTGTCAAGAGCCAACTCATGACATCAGGCCTTGAGGTGTCCTGGAGAAACTTAGGACAGCAGTGACGGCAAACTATGTTTGCTGATCAGAGATTTCCCAGGAGCAGCCTCTGCTTTTCAGAACAAGACCAAATCCCAAATAATAGAAATAAAGTCTGCAGTGACTCCAATGAAGAAGCTTCACCCCCTTCCTCATGTCAGTCATGACGTTGAGGCAGAAAATCTGTCCAACTTCCAACACTGCCAAAGCTCACATCACAACAATTAAGGCGAAGGTTGGGAATATGGGGGTCCAGACCAAGACTTGACCAAAATCAGTGTTTCCTTTTTCCTGTGCTGTTGGGAAAAAAGCAACCTATCCATGAGACTGTAATCAGGACTCTTATAAAAAGGTTAATAAATGACTATGACAAAAATAATCACTGTAAAGAGATTCTAAATAAAAGAATATCAGCAAGCCAAATAAGCATTCTAAAGCCTAATGTGTGTGTGTTCCAGAATAGCTTTTAAAGCTAATGGCACTAATACCAATCCATCCCAAACTGCTATTTAACTCCATTAAACCAGAAAAGCAATAAGTTACCTTTTTCCCAGACCTCTCAAAATATCTCTTCCCTGTTTTAAATCCTTCAGTGCTACTCAGAATTTTCTTCTCTTCTCTTCTCAGAATTCTCTTCTCTACATGGCTCATAATTGTAATTCTCAAGCACTGTCACAGTTCTTAACCAGGGGTGTTTTTGTTGTTTCTCTTCATCACTTGCCACCGGGCATATGGGATAATGTTTGGAGACATTTTTTTGCCTGTCACAATTTCAGTGCAGAGAGGAAAAGCTACTAAACATCCTCCAACCTCTCATTACAAAGAATTACTTGCTCTAAGTCTGTCAGCAGTGATGAAGCTGAGAAATTCTGCTTCAATTCTACCAAATTCTCTGCTCCTGAAATATGCCTGAACCTTCTCATAAGCTTCTGTGCCTCCCACAGAGGCTATCTTCTATCTCTGAAATGTCATGCCCTACTTCTAGATCCAAGAAAGTATTTGTCATCCAGAATCCAACTCATATTGTCACCTATTCTACCTTGTTATTTCCTGATCTTTACCTTGTTCTTTGCTAGAAGTTTTTCACTCCTTGTTTGATGCTAGAGTTTCGGATATATCCCTCATTAATATACTAGACACGCTCTCTCCAAATTATGTCACCTAACAAGGGGCAGACCTCTTTGATTGTTTATTTTGAGAGTGCCCATCAGATTCAACCCACGCTCCCTGAATCAACCAGAGAATAAATGGACATATTGTGGATGTACCTAGGACTCTTAAGGCAAAGTCAAAGCGTTCGCAACCACAGTAATAAATATTCATCAAATACTCATAACATGAACAGGCATAATATTAAGCACTGGTACACATATCAGCTCATTCTTCCTTTATAACAACTCATGAGGTTGGTACTGTTACTATCAGCATTTTATATATGGGGAAACGGAGGCACAGAGATATGAAATAACTTGCTTAAAGTCATAAATTTTGTGTATGAATAGGTTGATATTTAGACCAAGCTGCTCTGGTTCCAAAGTCTCAACCTTTTAAAACATGTCCAGGAAGTCACACTGCTGTGAAAAAAAAAGAGAAAGGAAGAAAGAAACCAATGTTTCAAATGTCCAAAGATCTGACAAACACAAATAATACCTCACATGTCTATACAAACATCCAGAGGTCACCACTGCCTGAGGTTGTAAGCAATGCTTGCTGGGTTCACATAATTCTTCAACTTCTAGGAGAAGCAACTTCCATAAACCATGAAAAGACATTATATAATCCAAAAAAAACCCCATGGTACCACCAGAAACTACAAAGAATTACTTAAGGTTTTTCTTACTTTGTTTATGCTGCAAGGGATCAGACATGTCACAATGAAAGGCAGCTTGAAGAATCTTCTTGTTCCTGTTGACGTCACTTCCCAAAGCAAACAGCTGCACTGAAGACACAAATAAAGAGAAAAACTCATCAACTGGAAGGCAAGAGTGTAGTCTTATACCCAATGTGATGTCTTATGATGATGGAAAAGCTCAATATCTATGATATCCAATATGGTTGCCATTAGTCACAGGTGTCCACTGGGCACTTGAAATGTGGTTAGTGCAACTGAAGATTAAAGTTTCAATTTTATGTAATTTTTATCTATTTAAATTTTATATGTAAGTAGCCACATATAGCTAATGATACCATTCTGGACAGCACAAGTCAAAAAAAGAATATGGATACATAAAAGGGTAAGAAAAGAAAGATAAAGAGAGCAAAGAAAAATGTCTTCCCCAGAGGTAGGCAAGTCAGAAAGGGCAGGGAGAAGGCAGGAAGGAAACTGGGGACATTGGTGGTGGGAAATATGTGTTGGTAAAGGGTGTTGCATACTATAACTCAATCATGAACAGCTTTATAATTGTGGTAAAAAAAAAAAAGACTACCATGAACAACCTTGTGCACCATTGTGTTTAAAGAAAGTAATTTTTAAAATCTAAAAAAATGTCTTGAGAGCAATGACACTGGGAATGCCAGTAGTCAAAGGAAAATCCGTATATACATAGGATCAGGAAAACTCATTTAACTAATGTAGCAACTTTCATTCTAAACAATGACAAGGTGCTGGAAACTGAGAATATAGTAATCCATAAACCAGAAAGGTCAGTTACTAGAGTTTCAAGTTCAGACTACGGCTTCCCTAGGAAGAGAAAGTTTTAGCATGCCAGCAGTACATACTGCATGGCAGACTTCAACACCTTGTTCTGATGGCTAAGAAATAAACAGGTGGGGGTCTGCTGAAGACTAACTATAGCATGACCATGGCTTATGAAAGAGAATCATGCAGAGGTAGACACGAGAATTCAGGAAGCCAGTTTTTCAGAGGTCAAATATACAAGATTTATCTATACCTCCAATAAAATATGAGACCATATTTTTATCCATGCTATTGGTTCTTGAATCATTTGTAAAATTTGCTTGAATTTCATTTGAAGTAAAATAGTTACTGAACCATTGTAAGGCTTAAATTTGTTAAATATTAATAAAAAGATATCTTCAACCACTTAACTAGGTTTGTA
>PVKC010037352.1:0-13018 GCA_004027635.1 Crocidura indochinensis
TTTTTTTTTTTATTCCCTTAAGAACTAGTGAGTTTTATTCTCTGGAGAACTTGAGACTTTTCTAGATCCTCATCTTCTGGAAGGCTACTTAATTTATATAAATCTTAAATACTATTGAGGGGAGAATAGGAGAAGAATGAGTGGAATGTATCAGAAGTTGAACTGTGTTTGAATCTCTTCTTTATCACATAGTAGGATTGATGCTGGCACAGGTTACAACTTCCAGCTTCAGCTGGAAAATACCCAAGTCCTTCAGTAGATATCATCAAATTTCTCCCCTGTAGGCCTGAGTTTTCTTCAGAGTAAAATAACTAACAGCTTAATCAGGTGAAACCTTCATAAACTTATACTCTTGTACATCAAGAATTCATTAATCAGATGAATTGAAGCATACCTGTTCAATATTTTACTATATCCATTCCCTGTGGACTAATACTAAGTATATTAGACTCAGAAGCAGATACTATAGTTATGATAGTAGTCAATGTCAGTTGATATAGTTAAAATTCTGATAAGAAAATCATAAATTAAATATCTATGTCTATATTAATAATTTATGCATTTTAAAATAGGATTTAAGAAGCTCTATTAATTATGGAATATGATCTGTCTGATGTTTTCAAGCCAACATTTCAGTGCAACTTAAATATAATTAATATGTATCTCAAGAGTGGTAGCATGTTATTATAAAATCAAATATAAATTTTGGCTTGTGATTATATCTAGTTCTACTAGTTGGATAGGTTGTTTCTATAGGATACAACCAAAATAGGGGTCAATTTTAGCGAAAAATATATGTGAAGCTCCTTTGTAAAATAAATTGCTATTAATTTTTCCATTTGGTTCATGAATCAAATACATAAGAATAATTATAAATACTTATAAAATATCCTTATAATAACTTTATAACTCTGCATATTCATGGCAACTCTAAAGAAAAATATTGTTTAAATGCATATATTTTGGTAGAATGAATATTCAAACAATATCATTTTAACCATGGTTCTTAACTTATATATAATACATATGTATATTCATTCTTTTCTTTATATAAATTATATGAAGTACTCACTCAAATATATATAACTTATATAGTGCATATATAAAGATATGACAAAAATTATTATTCTATTTTCTGATTGAACACAACAGATTTTAAAATGTGAGACAAAGATCTTTAGTGTTTGATTTGAGGAAAAAAATTTATATTTTTAATGAATATTTGTACTAATTCTAGCTTTCATTAGTTATCTACTTATCAGTATATAAAATTAGAAATTAGGTTTTTCATATATATTAAGTGAAAATGTATTTATGGCTACTTATTTTTTCATTTAAAGAATAATCCATTCACTTTTGAACAAAATATTAGTAAAGCAGAAAACTATTTAAATGCCTACATTCTAAGAGTTTATATGTTTAATGGACCTCCTATAATTAGTAGTTTTTAATATATTCTAAAAAGGCTTCCTGATTAATTTTCCTAATTTTCCATTTATATAAATTAGCACAAATAATATCAAATATAAATTAAATATAGAAAAAAATTGAAGTTCACACAACAGATTATGATATTACTATCTTAATTTATACCCTGTGAATTTCATTTATGATTTACTGACAATAATTATAATAATATTTAGGTAGAGAGATTATAGGGATAAAGCTTATATCTTATAATAAAGTACTGAATTGTTCTCCACAATCTAATCTCATACATCTTATTTATAAATCATCTTGATTCTGTAGTATAATTACCCATGCATAAAATCTAATCATCAAAGCAAGAACTAAGGACAGTTGTAAAATAATACATTGCATTTTGGTAACATATGCTTTGGGTCATGAATACACAAAGCAATTCCTTTACAGTATTTTCACCAAATGGTTTGTGTTCTGTAGGCAGTTATAGAAACATCTGCATTTACAGACCATTCATTTCCTGTTTTTCTCCTAAATGTGGATGCAAGTAAATAAAATCGTTAGTTTTCAGTAGAAATATAGCAAACTGCGGTAGTCTTTGCTTTCTTGTTTCATTTTTTTTTTTTTAAGTTTTTGGGTCACACCCGGCAGTGCTCAGGGGTTACTCCTGGCTCCATGCTCAGAAATTGCTCCTGGCAGGCACGGGGGACCATATGGGGCACCGGGATTCAAACCGATGACCTTTTGCATGAAAGGCAAACGCCATCCGTAAACCAGTTTATATCCATGGGTGTAAGTGGTTGAAAATCATGGGGCAGATAGTATAGTATGGTAGGCTACTTGCTTTGCACACAGCTGATCTGGGTTCAATATCTGACACCCTATATGGTGCCCCAAGCCACATCAGGAATGAATCTCTGAAAACAGAGTCAGGAGAAAGTCTTATGCACCTCTGGATATGCCCCCTCAAAAAATGTTTGAAAAATATTGGTCTACCACAGTGATTATGTATTTATGTATTCATTTATTTTGGTTTTGGGGTCACACTCGGCATTGCTCAGGGCTTACTCTTGGCTCTGGACTCAAAAATCGGTCCTGGCAGGCTCAGGGGGCCATATGGGTTGCCTGGAATTGAACCCAGGTCTATTGGAGTAGGCTGTGTGCAAGGCAAACGTCCTACCATTGTGCTATTGCTCTGGCCCCTACTGCAGTGATAGCAACTACTTAACTGCCTATCTATGGACTGGCTATGCAGACAAGTTCTAGTCTTCAGGTAAAGAAAAAAACAAAACACTTTATTTAGAGTGTGTGACATTATAGCTTTGTTCACTGAAAGCCCATTTATTATATTTTATGTTTGAAATATAAACTAAATTACATTTCAAAGTTAAAAAAAGCATACAATTTTCTTAATATGTTTGTTGGTGTGGGAACTATTAAGTTTACTATAATATTTAACTAAATGTTCTCTTTGCAGTTATTTTGAAAATGTTTTTACATAAACTCAGGTTCAAATATTTGCAAAAGGAGAAAGCATTTAATAGATGGTTATTATAATTAAATTATAGGAATTTTCAACTCATCATTAGGCCACATTATGATTATTTAAGCCTCTACCAGTGGTCCTCAAACTATGGCCTGTGGGCCATATTGTATTTGTTCCCATTTTGTTTCTTCACATCAAAATAAGATGTATGCAGTGTGCATAGGAATTTGTTCGTAATTTTTTTTTTTACTATAGTCTGGCCCTCCAATGGTCTGAGGGACGGTTAATTGGGCCCCTGTTTAAAAAGTTTGAGAACCCCTGCAAGCACACAACTGAATGCCTAGTATAAGATGGGTTAGTGTTCAAAAGTAGTAACATCTGAATTAAAAAAAAAGTTCAAGACTTCAATTAATGTGTAAAAATTAAAAATCTTGTAAAAAATGTTGTAAAACTAAATGAATCACAAAAATAAAATTTTATTACTACATATGCAGCCCTTGAAGACCCAAAGATTTTATATCATACATAGAAAAGAATTAAAAAAGTAACTGACATGTGGTCGGAGTGGTGGTGCTAGCGGTAAGGGGTCTGCCTTGCCCACTCTAGCCTAGGACAGGCTGCATTTGGATCCTCCAGTATCTAATATGGTCCCCCAAGCCAGGAGTGTTTTCTGAGTGCATAGCCAAGAGTACCTCCTGAGAATCATTGGACCAAAAAAGCAAACAAACGGAAAAAAAAAAAAAGCCTGTAACTGACATTATTATTTTGTTTCCCATAATGATGCAGAATAGTCGTGTGGCCCTTTTTTTTTAACCATCAATGGCTATACTTTAAAAATAATTTGAGGGGCCCGGGAGATAGCATGGAAGTAAGGCGTTTGCCTTTCATGCAAAAGGTCATCGGTTCGAATCCCGGTGCCCCATATGGTCCCCTGTGCCTGCCAGGAGCAATTTCTGAGCATGGAGCCAGGAGTAACCCCTGAGCACTGCCGGATGTGAGCCCAAAAAAAAAACCACAAAAAAAATAATAATTTGAGATATAAGTGCCAATGTAACTCAATAAGTCAATGCTGATCTACTATATATCAAGCAGTAAGCCACTCATGATGTAATTAAGTTATCAGAGAAATCTATTGTTAAAAGCAAACTGGTATTTGTTAATTGAGTGCCTACTTCATCCTACTACATATTTAAAACATTTATACCAATATCGTTGAGCATTATTTTAATCCAGGATTATTGACAGGAAATGAAAATATAAGCAAACTAAGAAATCTGTTAAGAATCACTCAGCTAGGTAATAAAATTAATTTTAAATATAACTGAATTAGTCTTTTTCAGAAAGCCTAAATTCTTTCTGAAACAAACAAACCTAGTATGATAATGTATGCTACTATGATTTATAAGTCTCATGGTTTAGTTAAAGAAACAGGTTAAGAGTGGTCAAAACCTACATCAAATAATATGTAATTAGATCATTCAGTGCAGCATTCCCTGCTAAATAAACCATACAAAGATAGAAGAGAGAGCATTTGTTGTTGTTTTGGTTTTCGGGTCACACCCTGCAGTGCTCAGGGGTTATTCCTGGGTCTATGCTCAGAAATTGCACCTAGTAGGCTTGGGGGACCATATGGGATGCTGGGATTCGAACCACAGTCCTCCTGCACACAAGGCAAAGGTCCTACCTCTCTATCAAGAGAGCATTTTTATTGGCGACCTTACTGTCTAATTTTACTGCTTAACTCTGAGAAGCAAAGAAGAAATGTTTTGTTAGTGCACCTGGAAAATGTTGACTTTTATTCTCTTTGCCTCACATCCCTGTCCTTTTTAAAAATTATTTAAGCATCACAACCCCTTTTCTTAACCTTCCCATATGTTTGTGAAATTTTATTCTACCATTTTGATGGCATACTATAATGAAAATAAATAAAGATGAAGGGAAGAAGAAAAAACAGCTATGAATAATTTTTAGACAAGAAAAACATTCATTTTGAAAACATTTGAGTTAGAAAAAAAAGTAGGGGGAAGTGAAATTAGAACAGAAGATATTTGATTTCTTTAATTTTCTATTTAGTTCCAGGACTTTAGACAGAGTTATAACAACTATTATCTTTATTTTATGTTCCTAACTAAACATAATTTACTTATGAATTTTCCCCATTTACTGATAATAAAAACATTTAATTACTGGAAAAGAAAATATAAAAAAATTGTTAAAGAGGAAATGGCAGGAGAGTAATAATATGTCCTGTTAACTAAAAAAATAGAAATCTCTCTCAGTATTCATAGAAATTTAATTTATTGTGGAAAATTCATCAAGCATGTTAGAATAAGAAAAAAACAGAAATGATTCAAATCAATTAATTTGAAAAATGAAGAAAAAATCTTTTTACATTAACCAATTTGCCTGTTGCCCAAACCAACTAACTGTAAAATCAACATTTCCATATTCAGTTGTGTCCCAGCACCTGAGTCTGGTTGCCTTTTAAAAGCTACATGTTCTCAGCAGAAAATCAGAAGTAATGTCAGTCACTCAATTCAATAGCTAATTAGGGATTTCGCAACAAATTAGAAGTTTGATTACCAC
Organism: Crocidura indochinensis; assembly: GCA_004027635.1. NCBI lineage: Eukaryota > Metazoa > Chordata > Mammalia > Eulipotyphla > Soricidae > Crocidura > Crocidura indochinensis. The sequence goes on from PVKC010037352.1 coordinate 5,495, forward strand.
CTTGATTCTACTCTCCACTGATTAAATTAAAATCTCTGGGGATAGGATTTCTAATGGTTGAAGTTCTTCAGACACTTTGTACAGCCTAGTTATTATCCACAAAATTTATTTTGGACTCAGTACTGGATATCCATGAGCACTGGTTTTATGTTTCCTTTAAAGAAAATGGCGCATGGGGTCAAAGCAAGGTACAACAGGTAGGGCATTTGCCTTGCATGCAGCTGGCCTACATTCAATCCCCTGCATCCCATATGGCTCTCCAACACACACAGAAACTCTGACATAATAGTAGGGGAATGGGTGTATATTATAGCAAACTTTACTTGTAATATCTTCCTAATTCAGTCAATAATATTGAATATGTAATACCATGTATCCTCAATGAGAAGTTATGTTTTTATTTTTTTTGTTTTTTTTTGGGGGGGGGTCACACCCGGCAGTGCTTAGGGGGTTACTCCTGGCTCCATGCTCAGAAATTGCTCCTGGCAGGCACAGAGGACCATATGGGGCACCGGGATTCGAACCGATGACCTTTTGCAAGAAAGGCAAACGCCTTACCTCCATGCTGTCTCCCGGGCCCTGAGAAGTTATGTTTTTAAATACATGCTTTAATATTGTGTTTGAAAGTAGAATTAGATCTCAGTTTGTGAAGCTTAATATTCATATACACATAAAACAGTTCAAGCAAAAATACCATTGCATGACAACTAACCTACAGATATAAAGATTAAATTCACATATAAAGTTAATTTTATAGTGATCAGATTACTAAGTAATGGAAGCATCCTGCACTATAAAATATTTTAGTAGTTGTTTTTTTATTAATCTATAAATTAATTCCTCGATCATAACTTTCAGACCTTATATGACAACCGTGGACAAGTAAACATTGATTTAAATTATCTGAATAAAATTATTAAAAATGTTATTGGCTAACTTTTACGATCAAAGAGACAAAATATTTTAATAAATTTTTTATTTTCTTTATTACTTTTCTTAACACTGGGCCATTATTATATATCACTATGCTGTCATAGACTGTGATAAAAAGCAGTTTTAATTTAGCACTTATTTGAGGAACTTTCACATTATTCAAATCAAAATGATCTAAGAGTACTATTGAATTCTTTCTCTTTCTACAGAAATATTTGCACATTTAATTCTGGGTTTCATAATACAGAACCAAAACGAAGTAAATAATTTAGCATATCTTAATTATTGCTTCTGCTTGTTTCCTACTTACTCACTTTACTTTCCTATTATCAATGGGAGTAAGAAAACCTGTGAGAAAATATCCTACATAGCTAAGAGGTATAATAGCCCCAATGTATTCTTCTATATTCTTAATGACATTGGAAAAATTAACTCATACCTTTTACTTGACAATAAAATGCTGCAAAATAAGTGCAGCAGTTTTGTATGCCATGAGGAATGAATCTTGAATAAATACTTATTCTTTCTGTGGAGCTGTGCCATTGCTTCCCAAAAGTCAGTTTTGTTTTTATATTTACATAATAAATCTGAATGAAGATGGAATTACTGATTATGCATGCCAAAATTGTCTGCAATTTTGTTTGCTCTTCTATTTATATTGCAAATAAAAACATTTAAACGCTATTGGTGACATAATATTTAATATCACCATGGCATGTACTGCTATTATGCTGAAATTTTTACCTTCATGTCTTTAAATAATTATAATAAAATAATACAACTATAATTTTTAAATTTACTTTTTCATGAACTTTGTTGAACATTTTTCACTTATTAATCTAGTAGACTTTAGGTTGCCTAGGACATTATAATTCGTTAGTCCATATAGTTTTATTTTTAAAAATTCATTTACATGCATACTGACACATGAAGACAACCTTGAAATTCCATGATATTATAAGCCAGAAATAAGTCAATAAAAACTAAAAAAATAATTAGCATCATTCTCGTTTTACTAAGTATGTATGCAAATAAAACTTTTCCTTTTTTGCTAAATCTGATAACTTCAAACTATATTCTAAGGATCAGTCAGAAAATATACATTAGTAATAAAATTGTCTCCTGTGTTGGTAAGTGAATTTATCTTTAGTATTAAAGAGCAAATAAGTAAATTATCCTAACAACAAGAACTCTCATATTGCCAAAGCTTGATTTTCAACCAGGTTGTCCTAACTGGTTTCTTTTCTTTCAGACCTGCATGCCAGGATATTATCGAAGGCGCCCTGAGCTTGGTGGTCGCATCCCTGGACCAACCTTGGGTACCTGCGTTCCTTGTCAGTGTAATGGACACAGTAATATGTGTGACCCTGAAACTTCCATCTGCCAGGTATTTACATTTGCTGCTCTTGAACATAGTTCATGTACTCTTTCTCTATAACTATGCTAAGATAAAATAGTGAGGAAAACTGTTGCTGACAAGAAGTATATTAATAGAATCTTAGATGAACAACAAAGGATATAAGCAAAAAGTCAAGTTTTTCTGATTCTAAATTAAAAAATAAATTTTATTATAAAAATTAAAAGAATTAAAAAATAGTTATTAATAAATTTAACATTATTAAAATAATTTCAAAATTATAAAAATTACACAACTGTAGTTAAGTTAAAAATAAACATATAAATTTCAACCAAAACACTAGCTGTATTAGTATAAGTAATATTATAAATTATTTATATTAAACTTATATTTATTTATATTATGTATATTTATTATATATTATTTATTTATATTATTATAAATTATATTATAAATATATCAGATCATCAGGACACCCCACATGCAAGATACTTTCTCTACCTCTTAAACTTCACCCCCAACCACTGTCTTTTGGCTACAGTTTGCTTTTGATTTTTGCTGCTTTATTCTTTTCTATCTATACTTGATTCCTTCCTACCTTCCTTCATTTTTCCTTCTTCTAGAAAGGAAGAAAGTTCTTTCTTTCCTTTCTTCCTTTCCTCTATCCTTTCTTCCTTCTGTCCTTTCTTTTCTTTCTTCTTTCAACTTTCTTTTTCTTTTTTTTCTTGCTTTATTTCTAAGTAAAAGAAAAAGCTAACTGATTTATACTTTCAAGTGGCTAACTGTTTAATATTATTTCCTTCACAATGTTAAGTGCACTTTTTAATATTTGGTAGTAGTAATTAACATGACTGTTAATTAACATGTTAATTAACATTTGGTAGTAGTAATTAACATGGCTGTTGTCAGATTCTTTATTTTAATTCTGGTTCCATTCTTTATGATCTGCATGAACCTAACCAACTTATCTAGTACTGATGGGGTCTTTGCAAATGCATATATAGAATAAAAATATTCATAATACTTCCTACATAGTTTTTTCTAAATAGTTAATGAAATACCTGATTAAAGGATTACATAAAAGCTTAATAAATGGTAAGTTAATTAGAAATAATGATTAAAAATAGTGGTGAAAGTAAAGATAATCATCAGGTATAATATCTAAAATTTTCATTCTAAGAACCAATAACATGATAATTAAACACAACATAAATAAATTACCTCTAGTTATTTTTTCTATCCTCATATCTTTTAAAATAAATTTTTATAACTTTTTTCAAAAGAAATATGTAAATATTTAAAATTACATATTTAAATATGCAAGTATGGTGCCTAGAAATAGTCTTCTGTCAAGAAATTTCAGTACTTAGACCAAAGTTTTTCTTTTCCATGACATCCATACTTTGGTGGACCCATGCAAACGATAATTGCCACACTAACATATTCCTTTTACCAAACTTGCCTGTCCATCCTTATCCATTGTATTTCAGTAACTATTATTAGTAACTGTAATTTAGTCTTTGATATAAAAATTTGGCAGAATTGTATTCCTTTTCTTGGTTAAATATATAATGTTTAATGTATATGTATTGTAGACATAACATGAATATATTGCATATATGTGTATGTATATACCACACCTTCTCTATAATGTTTCTATACTTCCTTATTAAAAATAAATAAATAAAATGATTCATCAGGGAAATTAAGCCAAATACTTTTTCTCTGAAAATGTCTCTGCTTTGGTATTAGTGTAATATTAGCTTTATAGAAAGTATTAGGAAATTATCTGCTTTAATGTTTTAGCAGAGCTTAACAAGTAAAGGTAATAAATCTTTTCTTTTTTTATTGTAAGAATTTATTCAAGGACAAAATTGATTAACATATTGAGGTGAACTAACATAACATAATATAGTAACAACATATAATATAATTAATATAATAATCCATGTAAGTCAAAGCTAAAATTTTGATAGAATTCACCAGTAAAACCATCTCTACCAGATCTTTTGTTCTGCTGAGATTCTTAATTATGGTTTCAATTTCCTTACTTGTGATTGGTTTGTTTAAGCTTTCTACTTTTGCATTTTGATTTTCTACTGGCTTCTCCAGCTTTCTACTATGAACATAAAGTTATTCATAGTAAAAAACAAAAGTAAATCTGAAAAATAACTTAAAAAACTACAGACTTTGCATATCAATTGTTCAATAAAACCCACAGACATTATAACTATTCTTTTCATGATTCTTACTAACACAAGAAAGCATTTGCTTTATTAAAAACGTCAATAAATTCTCCCATAGGTATTTCTTGTTATTAGCTTCAAAACTGTTGTCCCTTAAGAAACATTTTATTTAAAAAGGAGAATAATGCCTATGTGATACTGAACTTCATGCCAGGAGAAAGAGAAGTTAAGAGAGTTAAGTCTAATCAACTCACACATATAACACACATTCATAGAGAGGATTTCAGCATATATATATGTAATATAGTATTTATAAATACTATATTTATCTGGACATTTTTCTCTAATAGCCAAGATATGCCTCCAGGGTCATCGTTACTTTTCCTATATTTCTTTTGAAAATATTGATTTATTATTATCATGAACATTAATTACTTATTTCAAATTCAGAGTTTGTGAAAATATTATTTTAAACCTATAATATTGGTTCCATCATTGACCTACCTGTTGAATGAAGTATCATCAGTATTTGCAATTAAGGGCTAGGGGAGTGGTGCTACAGCAACTAGGGCTCTTGCCTTGCACATTGATCCAGCTTTGATAAATGAAACACAGATGATTTCTTGAGACTGCCAGATATGGTCCCCAAGATTAGGAATAAACCTTTCACCTCACTGAATGTGGCCTAGATGTGTGTATATATGAATATGCACATATATATCCATATGATGCATCTGTAGTTAATCATTAGCCCCATCTTGTGGAAATATATTCATAATTATGAAGTATTTTGCAATTTTATTTTATTTAACCTATTTTATTTTATTATATTTATATTTTATTAAATTTAAACTAATAACCTTACCAAATTAGACATTATTAGCATGCATATATTATAACTCTGAAAATCAATGCTGATATAATTTAACTAACCTTAAAGGGTGAATTTAATTTTTAAAATCAGATTTCATGTCTCCAACAGAAATACTACCTATGTATTCTGTGAGATAATAAAGCCACTCTTAGGTAATTAAATGATTTTGATTTAGAATGCCAAGATGCATTATATTCCATAACAGTGATAGGATCTGTGATGCAATTAAGAGCTCTATGTGAATAATATTTGAAAAATCACTAAAGTATTAAATTCATGACAGAATGATAAGCAGTAAAATGCTAGTCTAGGTTTTACAAAGAAGAGTAAAGTGTAAGAAATCTTAATTTTTGTGGGATAAAAAATTAGTATTGATAATAATATCTAGAAACAATTGAGATGAGGACCAGAAGGACCAGTTCATGGTCATATGCTTGCCGTAATTAATGAAGTAGTGCAGTTAGTGTAGACAAGGGACAACTAAGACAATAATAGTTGGAACTAATCATGCTGGATAAAACCTGGATGCTGAACAAAGACAAAGTAATAGGCATAGTACCCTTAAACCACAGTGTCTGAAATGAAAAAATAGGGGAGGAGGAAAGAGAGAGAGAGAGAGACAGAGAGAGAAAAAGAGAGACAGAGAGACAAAGAGAGACACAGAGAGACAGAGAAAGAGAGACAGAGAAAGAGAGAGACAGAGAAAGAGAGAGACAGAGGGAGAGAGAGAGAGAGAGAGAGAGAGAGAGAGAGAGAGAGAGAGAGAGAGAAGGAGAGAGAGAGAATTAAAAATTATCTGCCCCAGAGACAGAGACAGGCAGGTAGAAGGTAGGAGGGAAATGTGGGGGAGGGGCAGTGGTGGGTGCACAGGTGAAGGGTGGTGTACATTGTGAGACTGAATCTCAATCATGAACAACTTAGAAACCATGGTGTTAAAATTTTTTTAAAAGAAATCTTGGGGCCAGGCGGTGGCGCTGGAGGTAAGGTGCCTGCTTTGCCTGCGCTAGCCTAGGATGGACCGCGGTTCAATCCCCCGGTTTCTCATATGGCCCCCCAAACCAGGAGTGACTTCTGAGCGCATAGCCAGGAGTAGTCCCTGAGTGTCACTGGGTGTGGCCCAAAAACAAAAGCAAAAACAAACAAAAAAAAGACAAAAAAAGAAAAGAAAAGAAAAGAAATCTTGATCTTTATCCCCAATAGAATTTTAGGATTGCTTACTTAACTAATATCTTTCAGCTTTATAAAATGTTAAAAGTTCTCATTAGAAATAAGAGACTAGTGTAACTGGGGAAATAGCACTAGGGCTGGAGTGAATGCTATGCAATCTCAGGTCTCTGGTTTGACCCAGTATTGAAGAGTTAATCCTCTGAGTGCTTCTAGGAGTGACTTCTGAGCACTGCCGAGTTTCAACTCTCCCAATTTACATAAACCAAAAGATGCATTTCATACTACAGTATGAGATCAATTATATGGAATACATATATGTACTTATACATGTATGTATTTAAATATACATAGGCATAATTAGATCTAATATTCCTGAATCCTAGTTAATATCAAGCTTAACATGGTATGATACATTGTACCTTAAATTAAGGAAAATTAACAGTAACTATTATGTATTCAATCCTAAGTATGTACCATGACCATTCTAGATACATTTCCTTATGTTTTTAAGTAAAGAGGTCTAAGGATCAGACCTTTGTTTCAAACTTTGCTATACCTAAGTATGAGTTTGACAGAATATTTCATATCCTCATAAACTATTCCTGTTGGTAGTAGTTTAACATGTTTGACGAATATAGAAGATGCTGAGTGATGAAATCTTGAATTTGCTTTAGAGATGTCCTGATCGATAAGGCACGGCTTTATGTTTAACCCTGTCAAATTAAACATTTTTATCATTGACTTGAACGATAGTTAACAAATAGATGCCATAATGCTGAAGGTATTGCTTAATGTCTTACAAGTGGTACAGAATTTAAAAATCTGAAAATTAATGGCTGGAGAGTTAGTATAGGTGGCAAGATATATTTTTTGTCCCCAATTTCCAATACAGACCAGGCAAGGGTCTGGGTTGAAGTGTATATAGGGTGCGTTTACTGTACCTCCTTTTTCTATACAGTCCGTGTGAGGAACACAGCCTGTGGTAAGAATTGGGAGGCCTTATTTTT
>PVKC010037353.1:0-12987 GCA_004027635.1 Crocidura indochinensis
AAAAAAGGTTTATTTACTCAGGCTCATGGAACCATATGGGATGCCAGGGATATAACCCTGGTAGGCCACATACAAGCCCCTGAGTTAGGTTCTGTTTTTGTTCTTGTTGTTTGGACTTGTTTTTGTTTATTTTTTCAGTGCCAGAGATCAAGCCTACATTCTCATATATGCAAAGTACTGAGCATAAATCAACAGTTTAGATCATGTTTTAAATATAAAACAAATGGGTGGGGCCAGAGAGAAAGTACAAGAAGTAAAGCTCATGCAGTTGCTTCAGCTGACCCCTGGTTCAATCTCTGGCACTGGTTATGGTTCCTAGAGTCCTACTACCAGGAGTCAGTTACTCCTTAGCAAAGAATCAGAGCCTCTGAATACCACTATATGTGATCCAAATCTCCATCCCACAAATGAATTTAGAACCAAAGAAATAGTACAGAAGTCAGGCTGTCTATCTTACATGTAATCAACCTGTTTGATCCCAGCTCCACATGGTCCCCTGAGCACTAATCAGAGCCAGAAGTAGCCAGCCCCCTAAAAACTCCTGATTGTGATGCAAAAACCAATTAAATAAAGCTAAATTACTTTGCAAACCAAAAAGGTACATTAAGGGAAAGTAATGTGACCAAATTAAGGATTCCCTATTTGTAATAATATCAACCTCAATAATTTGTGTCCCTAAAAGTTTAAACCATACATACCATTTAAATCTGCATTTTCAAATCTGACCCAAACTATTTTCTCCTTTTCTTCTGTTAAAGGAGTTCCACTGTAAGCCTGCATAAGGAACAAAAACATTTGAATGAAACTTTTTATGCTGTAATTAATAATAATGATGTCAAGAACAAAAAGTAATCTGAAAGTCAGCCACACCCCTCCCATCTTCAATACCTAGCCTACATCTTGGGAGCAAGTGTGCTCTTAAACATTTATTTGTTTTATTTTTGTTATGGGTACAGTAGTACAAACACAATATTGTTCAGGGCTTACTCCAGTCTCTGCACTCAGGGATCACCCTTGGCATGGCTTAGGAAGCCATATAAATCAACTACAAGCTCAGCTATATTATCACCCTTCTTAAACATTTTATTACAAGAGTAAAAAATCAATCTGGGGCCAGAGAGATAGCACAGTGGTAAGGCATTTGCCTTGCATGTGTCCAACAGGGGACAGACCCGATTTAATTCCTAGCATCCCATATGGTCCCCCCACAAGCTTGTCAGGAGCTCTTTTTGAGCATAGAACCAGGTTCTTCTGAGCATCTACAGGTGTTGCCCAAAAACCAATCAATTAATAAAGTCCTTAAAAAAATTCAATCTGGTAGCCTTTAGAAAATTGCTGAAACGGGGCAGAGAAATAGCATAAAGGTAGGGCATTTGCCTTGCATGCAGAAGGACAGTGGTTCGAATCCCGGCATTCCATACAGTCCCCTAAGCCTTCCAGGGGGCAATTTCTGAGCATAGAGCCAGGAATAACACCTGAGCGCTGCCAAACCCAAAAAAAAAAAAAAAGAAAAGAAAGAAAGAAAAAGAAAGAAAGCTGAAACACAAACTACAATGATTAAAGTATATTATAAGGGGGCCTGGAGAGATAGCACAGCGGCATTTGATTCGAATCCCGGTGTCCCATATGGTCCCCCGTGCCTGCCAGGAACTACTTCTGAGCAGACAGCCAGGAGTAACCCCTGAACACCGCCGGGTGTGGCCCAAAAACCAAAAAAAAAAAAAAAAAAAATATATATATATATATATATATATATATATATATTATAAGGCATCATTATATGGAGCCAAAATGATAGTACAGTAGATAAAAATTTGACTTGCATTCAGCAGGCCTAGATTCAGTCCCAGGCATTTCATATACTCCTGATTACAGTCAGGTATGACCCAAAAACAACAACAAAGCATCATTATAATTCAAAGGCTTTCTCTATACTAGTCAATAAACAAGACAACAAAGAACAAATAAACAGACAAGAGCACCACTGGGTGTGGTCCCAAAATGAAAATCCAAGTATTTGATATCAGACACTACAAGCCCCACTCCCACTGCTAGGAAACCTATTTAAATAGATATAAACATATAAATAAAAACTATCATAATTTTTCTGGAATAAATGATCAAGCAATTACAGTCCACCTAGATGTTCAAAGTATTATTTTCTGCTTCTCTCCAGTTCTGACTAAAGGCCACAAATCAGGTTTGGGGTAAGGAAAAATAAGGGATTATTTTTTCAGTATCTTATCTGGTTTCTAAACACTAGCTCAAGAAAGCCTGTCAGGTTAACAAAGATAAGCACTACTACAAGGAAAAGTATCAACAATATTCAAAAAGTAGTAGTCTTTTTGTAAAACAAAAGCTTTATTAAAAAAAACAATGGCGCGGTGGCGCTGGAAGTAAGGTGCCTGCCTTGCCTGCGCTAGCCTAGGACGGACCACGGTTCGATCCCCCAGTTCCCCATATGGTCCCCCAAGCCAGGAGCGACTTCTGAGTGCATAGCCAGGAGTAACCCCTGAGCATAACCGGGTGTGGCCCAAAAAACAAAAAAATAAAAACAAAAAAAATAATGGCGAGGTGGAGCTAGAGGTAGGGTGTCTGTCTTGCAAGTGCTAAGTATAAAACTAATTCTGGGGGCCAGAGAGATACCAGGGAGGTAGACTGTTTGCCTTTCATGCTGAAGGTCGGTGGATCGAATCCCGGCATCCCATTATGGTCCACCGAGTCTGCCAGGGGGGATTTCTGAGCATAGAGCCAGAAGTAACCCCTGAGCGCTGCCAAGTGTGAACCCAAAACAAAACAAACAAACAAACAAAAAAATTAATTCTGAAACATTTGGGGAAGAGGACAGGAAGGTTGGGAAGTTGAGGAAAGGGAGGAGAAGGAGAAAGGGGAGAGAGAGATCTCACTCAAAAGAGTGTTTTAATTTCACCAGGCTTTTTGGATCCAAGAGCCAATCCATGATACCGCACTGCATTTCTGGGGCCCGGGAGATAGCATGGAGGTAAGGCGTTTGCCTTTCATGCAAAAGGTCATCGGTTCCAATCCTGGTGCCCCATATGGTCCCCCGTGCCTGCCAGGAGCAATTTCTGAGCATGGAGCCAGGAGTAACCCCTGAGCGCTGCCGGGTGTGACCCAAAAACCAATAAATAAATAAATAAATTTCTAGGGGCCAGAGAGATAGCATGGAATAAGACGTTTGCCTTGCATGCATTAGAATGGTGGTTCAAATCCTGGTGTCCCATATGGTCCCCTGAGCCTGCCAAGAAGAGGCTCAGGAGTAACCCCTGAGCACTACCAGGTGTGATCCAAAAACAAAAAACAAAAACAACAACAAAAAAAAGAATAAAATAACTTTCTATATAAAGCTTTCCATTTCTCTGGTAAAGTAATAATATTTTTCACAAGTTTCTTCCTTAAAGTAAGTTAGAGGTTGTGTATCATACACATCCAACCTTTCTCCCAAATCTTTTGCAGAATCCTTTATCTCTGGACAATATGCAGAAGAAAATAAAACTGAAAAAAGTTTACTTTCAGTGCACTGGGGTCTTGAATTTTTCTTCTACTATAAGGATGAAATAAAAACTTTCATAAGAAAGCTTCCGGGGCCCGGGAGATAGCATGGAGGTAAGGCATATGCCTTTCATGCAAAAGGTCATTGGTTCGAATCCCGGTGCCCCATATGGTCCCCCGTGCCTGCCAGGAGCAATTTCTGAGCATGGAGTCAGGAGTAACCCCTGAGCATTGCCAGGTGTGACCCAAAAAAAAAAAAAACCAAAAAAAAAAAAAAAGAAAGAAAGCTTCCATGATTGTTCTGCATCTTTATTAAATGTTCCTCTTTAGCAGACATACTGTTTTTCACTTAGTTTGAAGAAAATTCTCTAAAATTAATTGAAGTATCTGAGTGCTGAGTCCCTTCTGTTCCTTCCTGCAGGGTTAGTGAATGTTGTGTCATTTGCTCAGACTTTTTTTTCATCCACCCTCCCTGGACTGTGATGGTGGGGATCAAACCCAAGACCTCACACAGGCCAGGAAAGTGCTCTCTTGCTGAGCTACATACCTGAAATTTCTCTGCTGACAATATTTATTACCTCTGAGGTAAAGGCTCACCCAGAGCCCATCTAGTTTCAACTAGAGGAGACTGATGTACTTATACACAAATATTTGGGTTTTTGATTAGGGCAAAACCTGAGTGACTCAGGGGTGCGTCTCAGTGAAACTATACGGTACTAAGGTGTAAAATATATAAGTCCAGTCCACTGAACTATCTCTCTAGCCCTATTTGGGCTTTTGTTTTAAACATCAGCACAGATTGTTAAATCCTTCTTTGCTGTTCTTTTATTTTTTTTTTTTGGTTGTTGTGTTGTTATTGTTATTTTTGATTTTGGGGTCACACCTGGCAATACTCAAGGGTTATTCCTGGCTCTGCACTCAGGAATCAGTCATGGCAGGCTCTGGAACATATGGGATACCAGGTACTGAACTCAGATTGGCCAAGGTAAGGCAAGCAAACTACCTGCTGTACTATTACTCAGCCTCCTGCTGTTCTTGTTGGGCAGTGCCAGGATCAAACCCAGGCCTCACACAGCAAGACAAATTATCTATTGCTGAACCACACACATGGCCCATAGCCCACTCATCAACAAAAATCAAAAAGTTGTTGCCTTCTATTTTTTTTGCCTACAGCACTGATATTCCCAGGTGGTCTCCCATCCAAGTGCTAACCAGGCCCGACCCTGCTTAGCTTTTGAGATCTGATGAGATCAGGCACATTCAGGATGGTATGGCCATAGACAAACTGTTGCCTTCTTAAGAGTCAAATCTTCTCTTCTTTACTAACATGTTAACAGGATTTATTTCTCCCATCATTCCTTTTATTTTTTTTTTTTTTTGGGAGGGGGCCACACCCGGCAGTGCTCAGGGGTTACTCCTGGCTGTCTGCTCAGAAATAGCTCCTGGCAGGCACAGGGGACCATATGGGACACCAGGATTCGAACCAACCACCTTTGGTCCTGGAACAACTGCTTGCAAGGCAAACGCCACTGTGCTATCTCTCCGGGCCCCTTTCCTTTTATTTTTGGGGGGCAGGTGTGTCTTCTAAGACACACCTGAAGGGGTCTGAACTCTTAGAGGTGTGCTCAGGAATCATTCCTGGTGGGTTTGGGAGATCATAAGAGATGCTGAGTATCAAACCCAGGGTTGACAATGTGCAAGGTAAGCCTCTTACCCACTGTACTATATTTCTGCCTCCTATTCCTTATTTGACTTCTAACACACATAGACAAAATATTGCTAAACTTTAGAAGACACATCACTACAGATATGTTCAACTTTTTACTTTCTCATACTGAAAAAATAACTTCCACTGTATGCTGTTTTCAAAAGTATCATCTTAGGGGTGAAGAGAAGAGGGATGGAGAGGCGGACCTCTAATGTACAATGTGGTAATAATCATTGTTGATATTGTATTGTATAGTTGTAATTTTCTTTTAGTGATTGGTTGACTAACTGCAGTGCCAGACATAGGACCCAGGGCCTCCTCACACATGCACAAGCACTCTACTGTTGATCTATATTCCAGGCCCCTAGAAGAATAATTTTTAGAGTCAAGGACAGAGCTTAATAACTGAGCAAATGCCTTGTATATGTGAGGCCCTGGGTTCAATACCTGGCACCACAAAAAAAAAAAAAAAAAAGTATTATTTGGACTGGTGAAAGTACAGGCACTAAAACTCTATGATCTCTGGCACTGTATATGGTCCCCTTAGCATATAGCCACTAGGTATTTCTGGGTATAGCTCAAAAACATAAAAGGTTAATAATAATCTTTTTAATCACAGTGAAGTATTCTATAGGAGCCATATATTGTAATTTGCTTGACTGCTATCAACATTTGAGCTAATTGTAACTTCTATAACAAATGTAAAAATCTGAGGAGCTAGAGATATAGTATAGGTGCTAAAGCGATTGCCTTCTATGTGGCCAACCCAGTTCTATTCCCAGCACCACATACTGTCCCCTAAGCACCACAAGGAGTGATCCCTGAAGACAGAGCCAAGAGTAAGCTCAGAGCACAGTCAGATGTGGTTCAAATATGAATTTTAAAAAGTGGGGGGAAAGGCAACAATATAACAGGTAGGGCATTTGCCTTGCATGTGATTGACCTGGGTTCAATTCCCAGAATTTCATATGGTCCCCATGCCTGCCAGAAGTAATTTCTAACTGCAGAGACGGGAGTAACCCGAGTACCACTGGATGTGGCCAAAAAAAAACTAAAACAAAACAACAACAACAAAAAAATGAAGAATTCTACACTCTAAATTCAAAGGCTTAAAATCTTAATTTCTTTGAGTTTGTCTGGTTGGGTTTTTTGTTTTTGTTTTTGCTCTTTGGGCCACACCAGTGATGCTCAGGGGTTACTCCTGGCTATGCACTCAGAAATCCCTCCTGGCTTGGGGGACCATGTAGGACACCAGGGGATCGGACCACAGTCCATCCTAGGTTAGCATGTGCAAGGCAATCACCCTACTGCTTGCGCAATCATTCCTTCTTTGAGATTTTTTTTTTTTGGTTTTTGGGCCACACCGTGACGCTCAGGGGTTACTCCTGGCTATGCGCTCAGAAGTCACTTCTGGCTTGGGGGACCATATGGGAAACCGGGGGATCAAACCGCGGTCCGTTCTAGGTTAGCGCAGGCAAGGCAAGCACCTTACCTCCAGCACCACCACCCGGCCCCATTCTTTGAGATTTTTAAATAAATTTTCATAAAGTAGTAATTAGAATCCAAGAACACAGCTAAAGTCTTCTACCAGTCAATTTATCAATGACATTTGTTGAAGATAATTGGAATTTGTCTGTCAATGACAGCTGAAAAAGTTAATACCAGTCAAACAATACATTTTCTCTCTTTGAAGGATATTTGGGGATTCAAAAAGTGATTCTGAAGCTCTGGAAAATTGAATAATTCCCAGAATAGAGCAAGAACTAGAACATAACATCTGCAAAAATAGGCATTTTCAAAATGGCTGACCCCAAACTATCGAATGAATTTCTAGATTCAAAGATTTAAGGGGTAAGGAGCTGGCTGGAGAGATAGTTCAGCAGGTAAGGCACTTGCTTTGCACATGTCTGACTGATGTTTGACCTCCAGTATCCCATATGGTTCCCCATATGAGTTCACTGCCAGGAGTCATTCCTGAGTGTAGAGTCAAGAGTAACCCCTGCATACTGCAAGTGTGGCCCACAAAAATAAAAAGTAAAAGAGGGAATATCCCCTCAAATTTTTTTCAATAAAAAATAAAAAGGGGGCTGGATTGATAATACAGTGATAGGGCATTTGTCTTGCATGCAGCCAACATGCAGCCAACCTGGGATCAACCTGGATTTGATTTCTGGTATCCCATGTGATCCCCCAAGACTTCCAGGAGTGATTTCTGAGCACAGATCCAGGAGTAACCCCTGAGTACTGCCAGCTGTGCCCCCCCCCAAAAAAAATATATATTCAGGGCTAGAAAATTAGTATAGCAAGCAGGCTTGCCTTTCACATGTTCAAGGCAATTTTGATCCCTGGTTCCCCACATAGTGCCTGAAAACATAGAAGTGATCCCTAATCACAGAGTCAGGAGCAAATTCTGAGTACAGCTAAGTGTTACCCAAAAACAAAAAGAGGGACCAAAGCAGTGGCATAAGCAGTAAGGCATCTGCCTTGCCTGCACTAGCCTAGGACGAACTGTGGTTTGATCCCCCAGCGTCACATATGGTCCCCCAAGCAAGGAGCAATTTCTGAGTGCATAGCCAGGAGCAACCCCTGAGTGTCACAGGGTATAATCCAAAAGCAAAAAGAAAAATGTTAGTTTCTCTCTCTCTTTTTTTTTTTTTTTTTGATGGGCAGGGCACACACCTGGCTTTAATCAGAGCTTACTCTTGGCTCTGTGCTGAGTGATCACTCAAAGAGTTTTTAAGGTATTAGTAATGGGGATCCAACCTACAGTGCTAGGGATCAGACATGTAAGGTAACTGCATGACCTTCTATCTCTCTGGTCCTAAAGTTTCATTTTATCACAGCCAGGCCCTTTCTTTTATGTGCATGTAAATATTTTTTGTTTTGTTTAGTTTTTTTTGTTGTTTTTTTTTGAGGGGGGTCACACCCGGCAGTGCTCAGTGGTTACTCCTGGCTCCATGCTCAGAAATCACTCCTGGTAGGTTTGAGGAACCATATGGGATGCTGGAATTTGAGCCAATGACCTTCTGCATAAAAGGTAAACGCCTTACCTCCATGCTATCTCCTCAGCCCCACATATAAATATTTTATGAGTAGTGGAACAGTAGTGGAGCTGTACTAGACCACTTTAAAGATGGGCAGTGAGTATGAACCTTAAGTAGAAACTAACCATAATGTAAGATTGAAATCATTGTCATGGCCCCAGCCACATATAAGACAAATGGCTTACCCTCTATACTATCTCTCTGCCTATCCTAAATTTCTTGACTATTTTAGTTTTAATTTTTTTTTTTTTTTTTTGGTTTTTGGGTCACACCCGGCAGTGCTCAGGGGTTACTCCTGGCTCCATGCTCAGAAACTGTTCCTGGCAGGCACGGGACCATATGGGGCACCGGGATCCGAACCGATGACCTTTTGCATGAAAGGCAAACGCCTTACCTCTATGCTATCTCCTAGGCCCCTATTTTAGTTTTAATTTATTTGGAGTATGAGACTCTGGAGGCACTCAAGGGGCCCAGTGACTACCCTCTTTGATATTCCATTGAACAGTCCAGTTACTCCATTCTAGAGCTTAAGGATGAGATATGTTTCAGTCCTTTTGGTGCTAGGACACCATCCCAGAAGTACTTAATGCCTCCAAGGGCACACCTTGTGGTTCTCAGAGAGGGGGATCTCCATGGCTTCACCCGTGAAGCCCAGGGTGCCAATTGGTGCCAGGAATCAAACCAGGAATCTATTTTAATTCCGGTATTACATCTTGGCCCTAACTGATCCCCTTTGTAACATAAAATGCTTATAAAAGCCAGGGGCATATGGAGCTAGAGGGGTGGCAATAAAGATAAAGTGTTTGCCTTGCAAGAGCTAGCCTAGGACGGACCGCTGTTCAATCCTCCGTGTCCTATATGGTTCCCTCACCCATGAGCACATAGCCAAGAGTAACCACCGAGCCTCAAACAGGTGTGGCCCAAAACAAACAAAAGAAAACCAGGGGCATAGCTAAGTGGTACATCATTTGCCTTCTATGTGTGAGATCCTTGATTCAATGCCTGCCTGCCACCATCAAAAGAAAAAACTAGGGCCAGAGAGATAGCACAGAGGAAGGGCATTTGCCTTGCAAGCAGCCAATCCAGGATGAATGGTGGCTCAAATCCTGGCATCCCATATGGTTCCCTGTGCCTGCCAGGAGTGATTTCTGAGCGCAGAGCCAGGAGTAACCCTGAGTGCTACTGGGTGTGACCCAAAAACCAAAAAAAAAAAAAAAAAGACAAAACTAAACAAACTAAAATAAATATCTTCCAGCAACTTTATCATTTTGAGAAGCACCCCATTTTCAATCTATTACTATGTCTACTGCCCCTGTTTCTCAGAAAACTCTCCAACTATTCCCTCAAAGTATTTGGCAAGAGCTTCTCTCTTGCAGCCAACAAAAACTGCTTAGTAGGATAAAAGGTGTCTCTGGAAAATTTGATAGAGGCACTCTAGGAAAGGCAAATTAAAAATATCAGCCAGGGGGTCAGAGCAATAGCACAGTGGGTCAGGCATCTGCTCTTGCATGCAGCCAACCTGGTTTCAATCCCTGGCATCCCCATAAGGTCCCCCAAGCACTGACAGGAATGACCCCTGAATAGAGAGCCAGAAGTAAGTCTTGAGCACCGCTGAGTGTGAACCAGAAAACAAAAATTAAAAATAAAAAAGTAGGGCCCGGGAGATAGCAAGGAGGTAAGGCGGTTGCCTTTCATGCAAAAGGTCATCGGTTTGAATCCCGGTGCCCCATATGGTCCCCCGTGCCTGCCAGGAGCAATTTCTGAGCATGGAGCCAGGAGTAACCCCTGAGCACTGCCGGGTGTGACCCAAAAACCACAAAAAATAAATAAATAAATAAATAAATAAATAAATAAATAAATAAATAAATAAATAAGTAAAATATAGGGCTGGAGAGATAGCACAGGGGTAGGACATTTGCCTTGCATGCAGAAGGAGGGTGGTTCAATGCCGGGGCATCCCATATGGTCCCCCTGAGCCTGGCAGGAGTGATTTCTGAGCGTAGAACCAGGAGTAACTCCTGAGTGCTGCCAGGTATGACCTCCCCCACCCAAAAAAAAGAAAGTAAAAAATATATTAGCCAAGATTTAGCTCAGCAAATTACCTGCCCTGGGTACCACAAATAAAAGAGAGGGAAGGAGGGAGGGAGAGAGGAAATGTTCAAAACATAAGAGAAGTTGGTGCTCTGAAAGCAAGCAGCTGAGTTATACCCCCACACTGCTAAGGCCTGATATTCTTTCTGTGCAGGGTATGAGATGCAATATCCACAACCACCTTGTTGTCCACCGGTGCTCAGCTTAGCAGCTTCCTTCAACAATCAACTACCAGACTTATCCATTCATTTCACTTAGTACTAATGCCAATGTCTGGGGCCCAAGAGTAGTAGGGTGTTTGCCCTGCATGCTGCCAACCAGAGAGGGATAGATTCGAATCCCGGCATCCCATGTGGTCCCCCAGCCTGCCAGGGGCGACTTCTGAGTGCAGAGCCAAGTGTAACCCCTAAGCTCCACTAGGTGTGGCCCAAAAACTAATCAATCAATCAATGAAGTTTTTTTTTTTGTTTTTTGTTTTTGTTTTTGTTTTTTGGGTCACACCCGGCAGTGCTCAGGGGTTACTCCTGGCTCCATGCTCAGAAATTGCTCCTGGCAGGCACGGGGGACCATATGGGGCACCGGAATTCGAACTGATGACCTTTTGCATGAAAGGCAAACGCCTTACCTCCATGCTATCTCCCGGGCCCCATGAAGTTTTTTTTTGTTGTTAAAAAAGAAAGCCCTGAGGGGCCGGGCGGTGGCACTGAAGGTAAGGTGCCTGCGCTAACCTAGGATGGACTGAGGTTCGATCCCCCGGTTCCCCATATGGTCCCCCGTGCCTGCCAGGAGCGACTTCTGAGCGAATAGCCAGGAGTAATCCCTGAGCATCACTGGGTGTGGCCCAAAAAAAAAAAACAAAAACAAAAAAGAAAGCCCTGGGGCCGGGCCGTGGCGCTGGAGGTAAGGTGCCTGCCTTGCCTGTGCTAGCCTAGGACGGACCATGGTTCGATACCCCAGTTCCCCATATGGTCCCCCAAGCCAGGAGCGACTTCTGAGCGAATAGCCAGGAGTAACCTCTGAGCGCCACTGGGTATGGCCCAAAAATAAAAAAAAAAAGCCAATGGGGTCAGGCGGTGGCGCTGAAGGTAAGGTGCCTGCCTTGCCTGCACTAGCCTAGGAATGGACCGTGGTTCGATCCCCTGGTTTCCCATATGGTTCCCCAAGCCAGGAGTCACTTCTGAGCGCATAGGCAGGAGTAACCCCTGAGCGCCACTGGGTGTGGCCCAAAAACCAAAGGAAAAAAAAAAAAAAAGCCAGAGCTGGAGAGATAGCACAGCTGTAAGGTGTTGCCTTAGGTTCAGAAGGCTGTGGTTCAAATCCAGGTGTCCCATATGGTTCCCCGAGCCTGCCAGGAGGAATTTCTGAGCGTACAGCCAGGAATAACTCCTGAGCACAGCCGGGTATGACCCAAAAAAACAAAAACAAAAAAAAAAATGAAAAAAAAAAGCCAATGTCCTTTGGAACCTGACTTCTACTTCCTCCTTTTCAATTAAAATTCAATCTGTACTACTATGGGAGATGCAAATTTATACACTGCTAAAATGTCTGCTTGCTGCATGCAATTTTTTTGCCCCTATTAACCAGATTTTTCTTTTTTTTTTTTTTTTTTTTTTTTTTTTTTTTTTTTTGGTTTTTGGTTTTTGGGGCCTCACCCAGTGACGCTCAGGGGTTACTCCTGGCTATGCGCTCAGAGGTTGCTCCTGGCTTGGGGGACCATATGGGAAACTGGGGGATAGAACCGCGGTCCATCCTAGGCTAGCGCAGGCAAAGCAGGCACCTTACCTCCAGCACCACCGCCTGGCCCCCTTAACCAGATTTTTCAAGAGGAAAAAAATTCAAGGACCAGATAGTACAGCAGATAGGGTGCTTAAATTGAAAACATATGACTTAGGTTCGATCCCCAGCACCCCAGTGATCCCGTGAGACCACCAAGAGTAATCCATGAGCACAGAGCCAGATGTAAGCCTGAGAACAGTTGGGTGTGGTCCCAAAAACAGAACAACAAATAAAACGCATGCATATTCCCTCACATAACACAGAACTTGTCAGTGAAGTCACCTTTCACTGAAATTTACTGAACACAATAAAAATACCAATATAACCCCAGAACTTCCCCTTATTTGTTTAAAACAATTTATATAATACAACTGCAAACTGGACTTTAGATTTTCTGAAGACCCTCTCTTGAAGATTTGACCCTAGATCTTTTTTTTTTTTAATTTTTTTTTTTTTTTTTTGGTGGTGTTTTGGGTCACACCCGGCAGTGCTCAGAGGTTACTCCTGGCTCCATGCTCAGAAATTGCTCCTGGCAGGCACGGGGGACCATATGGGGCACCGGGATTCGAATTGATGACCTTTTGCATGAAAGGCAAACGCCTTACCTCTATGCTATCTCCCGGGTCCTGACCCTAGATCTTTAAGTGTCTTTAGTTTTTCAGGGTGGGAGAGGGGATTTGTAGGGTTCTTTGGTTGTTGGTTTTTGGGCCAAACCCAAGAATATTTGGAGGATCATGCAATTCCAGGTATAGAACCCAAGTTCCAGCATGCAAAAAGATGCACTCTGCTCTTTGAGCTGTCACCAGTCTCTGAGTGTCCTTCTAAAAGTATAGTTACAATCACCTCTCATTCTTTTTT
>PVKC010037354.1:0-13018 GCA_004027635.1 Crocidura indochinensis
CCCCCCCAAAAAAAAACAACAAAAAAAATTAAAGCAAATTGTTCTAAATTCAAAAACAAAAAATAAAACAAAACAAAACAAAAACCCACATAATTCTTATTTCACAATGTCTGCTAATTAAGAATTCCATAGAGATTTACCTTGGTGGGTTTGGCATAATGTTTCTCATAAAATTGCAGGTAAGATGTTGATAGGGCTCATCTGAAGGTAGACCAAGTTTGGAGAAACCACATCTGAGGTGTTTAACACAAGGAAGCAATTAGCAAGAAGTCTGCTACTTAACATATAAACCTTTTAATGGTCTCCATGTAATGCCCTCACTTACTGGATGCTGTTTTTCCCAGTGCTAGAGATTTGAGTGGTTAAAGAGAAATTATAGAGTCACAAGAAAATGAGGTAGAGAGAATGATGGGCTTTTTGACTTAGAAGAACCATTTTCATCCATATTGGTATGACCTGAGAGAAAGAGAAACACCTGGACAAGGATAAGAGTTCCAGCCACCCCAGCAGGACTTTGCTCAGTTGCAAATTCCCAAGAAAGAGAGGCACACATAAATACTGGCAACTGGATCTTCTTTGATTTAAAAGAGCCATTCTTACCCTAGGTCAGTGCACCCCAAGAAGAAGACAGCTGTTCAGCTTCACTCCATGGTCATATATTGCTTCTAGTCAATGAGCTACACCACAATATATACAAATACTACCATACACAGTAACAATAGGAAAGTAACACAGAACCCCATCACACTTAGTGAATGAAGGTGGTAGTTCTGAAGACCCAACTAATATCAACCACCTATATATAATAAGAAATTTACAGAGAAACTGTTGACAATATTCAAGGAACTCAAAGAAACCATGAAATAGACATACAATAAGACTCAAGAGAATATGAGGATAGAAATGAGAAAACTTCAAAGAGAAATGACAGAACTGAAAATCTTAGTAGGCTAAAAGAAAAAAACTTACTGGAAAGCTTCACCAAAAGATTAATAGCTACAAAGGATAGAATCAGTCAGTTGTTAGATGAGCTGCATGATACCTCCATACAACTGAAGAAATTGGGGAAGAGTCTTAAAATATATGAACAGAAGATGAAAAATAAAATTCTCAAATTAAGGGAACTGAAAACACTAGACCTTTTGGAAAAATTCAAAAGAAACAACATAAAAACTGTAGGGGTCCCAGAGCCAGGAAGAAAATGCCTGTGAAGAATCAACAAAGAAATCATTGCAGAGAAATTCCCAAGGTATATTTTAGTTATAATGTTAAAAATAATAGATAGAGATAGAATAATGAAATCAACAAGATCAAAAAAGGGAATTACATACAAAAGAGCATCTTTAAGATTTGCATCAGATTCATCACAAGGAACCCTCAAGGCCCAAAGCAATGGTGGAGCAAGTGAAAAAAAAAACTCAATGAAATAAATTCCTTGCCAAGAACATTTAACTCAGCCAGATTAATTCAGGTATATAGGAAGGATACTTAGCTTCATATATAAAAAATATCTTTATCCCTGGGTAAAGTTTTATCCATAGGAACTTTAAGGTTTCTATTTAAAGGAACTTTACAGTCTCAAAACCTACTTTAGAAGAACTGAAGAGACTGCTTTATGGCAAGACAAACTTCACAAACACACCAAAAGTCTACAAAAAGAGGGTGCACAATTTCATGACAATCATCTCTCTCAATGTCAATGGGCTAAATGCATCAATTAAGAGGCATAGATTGACAAAATGAATCAGGAAATTGAATCCCAATTTCTGCTGTCTTCAGGAAACATATTTAAATAGTTGGTGTGAACACAGAATCAAAATCAAAGGTTGGAAGACATTCCTTCAAGTAAGCAACTCCATTGAAAAGGCTGAAGTGGCCATTCTAATATCAGATGACATAGGCTTCAATCTGTAAAAGGTTATAAGAGACAGAGAGGATCATATCTTAATAATCAGATATAGCAGAAAGAAATAACACTCCTAAACATCCATGGACACAAAAGAGGGGCAACAAAATATTGAAAACAACAGCTAATAGTCATGACATTAGACATCAACACATCAATAAAACACAGTAGTAGTTGGAGGCTTCAAAACTATTCTTGTCACATCTTGAAAGATCAATTAGGAAAAAACTGAAAAAAGATAAATTGACTTTGAAGGAAGAAATACAAAATAGTAGCTTAGTATATATATATACATATATACATGTATACATATATATAAAAAAAAGAAAAAAATGAGAGTGGGAGAGAGGGAGACAGAGGAGAGAGAAAGAAAGAAAGAGAGAGAAGAATATCTGCCACAGGAATCCTGAGAACAGAGACAGGAGTAGGCCCATAGTACAGCTCCATATGGTACACAAAGCAAGGCAAGAATGAACACACACAAAAAAACCCAAACCAAGAACCAATGGTATTATCAAATGAGTGGAGAACAATATATAGTGCATAAATCTATGCTAATTGATAGGAAATTCATAGTAATGGCATTAAATAATTTAATAAATGGCATTGGAATTATTTATGTGTGAAAATTTATATTTTTATCCTAATAATAACATGAATTAGAGCTGGATTAGAAAGTACAAAATAAATAATGAGGCACTCTAAAAACCAAGAAGGAACTTTATATGAATATTTGCCTAGGACAAGAGATAGTACAGTGGGGAAGGCACTTACTCCTTCAGGATTAATCCCTGAGCACAAAGCCAGGAGTGATCTCTAAGTATCATCGAGTATGATAAAAAATTCAAACCAAACCAAACCAAATGAACCAATAAAAACCTTTAAAATAATATTTATCTTGTCCAGGTAGAGAAGGCTTACCAACATATAAAAGCATGGAACTGATCTGTGTGGACAGCAATAATGAACTGAGCATTGCCAGAATGGCCCTGGGTTCCCAAACACCACTGGGTGTGGCTTCTGTTTAAAATGTATAAACAAAATAGCGGTATGACATTAATTCAGTGGTAAAATGCATACTTCACAAAAAATGAGACTCAGTTTGAGCCCTAGCACCCATAAATAGTGGAAAATATTAATAAATAGAATTATTATAATTGTTAATAATATCTCTGGGTGCTCAAGAAAATGAGCAAAAACTGAAACCTATAATCAAAAGAACAAATAAAATAAATGGCCAACCTCATTAGTAATCAAAGTGATACAAATTCAATCAAAAATTTTAGCATCAACTAATAATTTAACACAATTTGTTTAGTATAAAAGTACAGAACTGACCAAGGGGTGAAAAGCATGAGCTCTACTCCTGAGCCATGGTCCTGCCCTTGTTGGTACTTTTTAAACTGATAATATACTTATAAGAATTTTATCTAAAAAAAGCACACATAGGGGCCAGAGTGATGGCACAGTGGTAGGGCATTGCCTTGCATGCAACCAATCAGGAATGGACCTGGTTTCGATCCCTGGAATGCCATATGGTCCCGTGACTGCCAGAAATGATTTCTGAGTGCAGAGTCAGGAGTAACCTCTAAGTGCTGCCTGATGTGGCCAAAAAATCAAAAAGAAAAAGAAAAAAAGAAAGCACACATAAATGAAATAATAAATGTATATAGATGCTGAACATCATTAATATCCCATGTTGCACTTAGAGCTAAACAAGCAATAGAATGCCATCTAATAGTTCATTTGTTGTTTAAAATATTTTAAGGAATTTTTTTTTTTTTGGTTTTTGGGCCACACCCGGTGACGCTCAGGGGTTACTCCTGGCTATGCGCTCAGAAGTAGCTCCTGGCTTGGGGGACCATATGGGGCACCAGGGGATCGAACGCGGTCTGACCTAGACTAGCGCAGGCAAGGCAGGCTCCTTACCTCCAGCGCCGCCGCCCGGCATTTTAAGGAATTCTAATCACTCAAAAAAGTGTTCATGATACAATTTTAATTGAGGCATTCGAAATAAAGAAAGAAAAATAGAAAGAGTAAAGGGAAAGAGGGAGGGAAGAACTGGGAAAAGGGAGGAAAGAGAAGGAGATTAAGATTTGTACACTATAATTCTAGGGAATTTTATGTGGAAAAATAAAGAAAAAAATCACTTTTCAGGAAGTGGTAGATTAAATCGTACAATAACTCATTAACTCTTTCAGGTCACTGAGGGACCAATTAGTGCATTATGCTAAGAAGTACTAAATTGTATCCTACTAGCCTGGAGGAGGCCAGGCACAGCTCGAAGCTCTAACTCATATCACCACTGGGAAGTGATTCAGATCTTGGAAGAAGCTGGTTCATTGAATATTAATTGAATGGGTGAATAAATGAAGGTAAGGCAAAGAAGAGAGCTAACAAGCCAACATTTATTGATTATTTCTATGTGCCACAGGCTTCCCATTCATTTTCTCTTTTAGTTTTTATGGCAAAGGTATGAGGCTCATATTATTATTATCATTGCTATTTTCAGGGAGAGGGAAATGAAATGAACAATCGGCATAGAAACTTTTGCCTCTTCTTCCTATGAAATGAGGCTAGCACTGAGCTGAAGTTTACTTGCTGTGGTCAAGTATACAGAATCCCTCTTGACCCTCCCAGAGATGGTTTTTAGAGAAAATGTTTCATGAAATTTCCTAGTGAAAACTATCATTCCATTTTAGATTGTAGCTTTTCTGAATATTATAGGGTAAAATGTATTCTAGGGGGACACATAATAAAAGAGAGGTCTGGGGGAATGGAAATATCTTTGGGATACTAATCATTAAGGCAGTATTTTATATGACTTTCTAAGAATATGGGTATCATTTTTTGAAGGGGGGATGGGGTCATTCCAGCAATGCTCAAGGCTTAGTCCTGGTTCAGAACTCAGAAATTACTCCTGGTGCAGCTCAGTGGGTCATATAATAGCCAGGGATTAAACCTAGGTTGGATTTATGCAAGGCAAGTGTTCTACTCTCACTCTAACCCTGAAGACTATTTTCCATATGAGCCACATCTGGCAGTGACTAGATTTTAAAATCAGTGCATAAGTCTAGCAGTGAATAGGGCTACACACATCATGAGATGCCACGGTGTGCCAGGTGTTGAAACTAGGGCCTTCTTGAACATGCAATGCATGTGCTCTTGCACTTGCTCAGCATCTTGGCCCCGAGAACAGTTTTCAATTAAAAATGTAAAGCAAAGCAGAGAAAAGCAAAAGATTACTAGCTTCCAAAAAGAGAGTGGGAAGTAGTCTCCTAAGATGTAGAAGAAGAGGTTTAGTGTTGCTACCTGCTAACTCTTGGTGTCATAAAGTGTACTGAAAGCCATTTCTCCTCTAATCACCTACTGGCAAAGGGCAGGTATTTGCAATGCAGTTCTCTGAGCTGTGAGGTACAAGTGCAAGCTTTTTTTTTTTTTGTACTTTCTAGCAAAGGAAACTAGTTTATGAAAGAATGCCTTTTAGATTTGTTTTATTATCAAGTAACTGTAGCCCAGTAGGTTGGCAAGTTCAGACTTGCAGATGGTGTACAGAGTGATGTTACAAAACAGTGCTGGCCTTGAATCATTTCTTAGAGGGATTCTGAGACATAAGAGGAATGAATGCCCTGATTATTATATTTCAAAGGTTTTTACTTTGTTATACTGGAGATGAGACACAGGTTGATAGTCTACTCTAGACAATTCAAAATTTTAGTACAAAGTTCTATATCTTTTTGATTTAATTTTTTTCAAATAAGGTAAAAGTTCTGAAGAAACCATTTTATTCTTTTCTGCTTCTCAGTTTGGGTACATTCATACTTAGGATTTCAAAGAATCAAGGGAGGAAAACTTTCTTTCTAGAAAGAAAATAAAAATGAGTGACATCTTTAAATAGCTGTATATTCAAATTATGCATTGTTAGTCTACAACGACTACATATAAAATGGTCTTTTGTATTACGATCTTTTGTATGATACTGAAACTCCTGTTGTAGGGAGAAAATAATGATTAGGCTTAAGCAAAGTGTAAAGATATTTTCTCAGCTGGAAGCTGTTAATACTTCAGTTGATAGAGACTGGGAGAATAACTCTTCAGTTGTGAGTTAAAAAAAATTACAAGCGCTGGCATAATTCACTGAATGAGAAATCACAGGAGGGAGGTAACAGCTAAGCAGATCTGAAACTGATCGTTTTTCTGCTTATGGGGATGTTGCTCTTTTGCCCTGTATCTTGGACTGACAGCTCTTCTGAAAGTTGTCTCTAGTCCTTGGGGTCTTGCTGGCTTTGAGTAAATATTGTGTTGCCAAATAAGCCCAGGGCTTTACATTTTCATAGAAAACAGATAATTACTGGGAAACATAGGTAGAACGTTTAATATTGTAAACTCCCACATTTGAAAAACAAAACAAAATGTTGTTTCTTGTAAAAGAAACTTTCACATATTTAAAATTTTAAATAGGTATTCATAAAAATAAAACAAGAAATGAAGAAAAAGAAAAATCTATAACAATTCTTATTCAAGAAAATCAATTGTAGTAAATATATTTATTAATCTTTTTTAACTAAATGGAAGTATATTTTACAATAATAACAACAAAAAGTCTATATGGTATATATTTTTGTTTTTTTCTACTTCATTCTTGGGTCTGCTTCTCTTTCTATTCCTATGAATAGTGACAGTTTTATTGCTCTTCTTCAAACAAAACCACATAACTTGAACTATCTAGTACTGCCTCTCAAATAGAAGGGGAAAGAGTGAAGGGTATCAAGACCAAACAGTTGCATGATCACTAAGTAGTAAGCTATACACAGAGGGGAACACTTATACTAGCAGCCCGGGGGTTGAGAGTGGGGGATATAGGATGCAAGGTGGGAACAGTGGTTGAGGGAGGACAACTTTGGTGATGGGAATTCCCCTGACACATTGTTAATATGTACCTAAAATATTACTGTGAAAGATATGTAAGCCACTTTGGTCAAAATAAAAATTATATCCAAAAAATAAGTCTACACTTTGGATTCAGAACCAAAAAGAGAATTTGCAATCTGAGTGATGTAACTCTCACATCTTTCTCTAAAATGAAGACAATGTTATCTGATTTTTGGTGTGTTCTGAGGATAGAATATAATGTATATGAAATGATTTGTTCCTTGAATCAGTGCTCAATAGTTGGTACTTATCACAATTTTTATTTTTCTTGCCTGTGTGTATGTCCTGCTCCGCCTTTGCCAGCCTCAGCTGTTTCCTGTGTCCCCACACTTCTCCCATTTACAGCCATTCATAAGCTTTCCTTTGTTATTGGTGTTCTGACCCCCAAGGTTGATGACATGGGGTCATGTTTCTTATCTAAAGGTATTTGTGTCATCACTAGTATCCAGTCTTGAGATCAGACATTAACCCTCACATTTAATGAACATTCACATCTTAACTTTCCTCATCTCATATAATACTAACATTTTTCAAAACTGTATATTACTTAATATTTTTTGACATAAAGATGAAGTTATATTGATCAAAATGATTATCTTCATTACGGAAGAATAGCAAATATGTTTAAGCTTGAATGTTGGCTATGCTCTATTTTTGGACTAAAATAATTTGTTTAAATATTGAAGATATTTTGGATAAACCAGGTGTAGAATGTCTGTTTTGAGGGTGGGGTGCTGTATACAGTGTCAGGGCTTGAACTGGTGTTATCTATATTAAAGGCAAGCTTTCTACCAACTGTACTAACTCTTTGCCCCAAAGGGTATAATGCTTAGTCCCAAGTATATCTAATTATGACATTAACTAATCTCCTATTTAAGAACTCATTTGGGAGAGAGAGATATGAAGATTAAGTGGTGGAAGTCCTTGCGTTTGTGGCAACAACCTTTGAGGAATGAGGAGTGTTGGGAACAAATTTCTTCTTTGATGGTCAGGAATAGAGAAGCAACACCAAGAAGTGCTTTAGACTATAGTACATCTACACAATGAATTTATGAAATTTGCCTATATATTGATTGACATATACTGTGTCAAGATGAGTAAAATGAGTCAAATCAAGTTGGACAGACACAGAATAGTCATTGGTAGGATATAAAAATAGTATAAGAATAGTATCTAAAGACAATGAGGAATTACTGCAGTTAGGAAACAGGAGAACACTATGACAATGATATTTGGAAATTATCACTCTGGACAAGAACTGGGTGCTGAAAAGAAGAAGCAATGTGCATGATACCCCTCAATAACAGTATTACAAACCATACTGCCTACAAGGAAAACTGGGAAGATACATTCAGAGAGAGATAGAATGAGAGAGAGAGAGGAAAGAGATGAAAAGTATCTGCCATAGATGAAGCCTGAGAAGGGAAAGCGGGTACACTGGAAATAAGCTCTGGTGAAGGGATGGTTGTTGGAACATTGTATAACTGAAATTCAAGTAAAGCAAAAGCCTCATGGCTCAATCCTAAGGGATTGGAGAGATGTGGGTCTGGGAGCAAAAGCTGACACAAAAATAAATCACACAAAGTTGAAAGGGAAGATACAGGTCCAGGAAAATTTCACCAGTAGCTTTTTGCTCCTAGCACTAAGGCAGCAGGCAGAATAGCCCAGTTGGGGAAAACGGAAACTGCAAGCAGTTTCTCCTGAGATCCAGGATCTTTTAGGAAAGCAAAAAGATCACATCCTGGAGGGAAAACAGGTCAGATAAGGGACCAATACAAAAGGTGCTTCAGTCCAAAGTTTCTTCCATTCAATGAGTGATAAGTAGCAGCCGGAAGAATTATCCTGAACAGAATGAAGACTAATTATTCCAACACTCAAGCTTAAGCAAATTTTTTGTTTTGGGGTTTGGGTCACACCTGGCAGCGCTCAGGGGTTACATCTGGCTCTACACTCAGAAATAGCTCCTGGCAGGCATGAGAGACCTTATGGGATGCTGGGATTTGAACCACCATCCTTCTGCATGCAAGGCAAACACCCTACTTCCATACTATCTTTCCGGTTCCAGCTTAAACAATTTTTTAACTCTGAATCTTATGGTGATTCAATATAAATTTTAAGTGCTTCAGTAGATAGCTCTAAAAGATAAAGATGCAAAAAATAATCACAGTACCATGCATACCTAATAAAATCAGTGGTTATTATTAAATACCCTTTAATATCTATTTCTGTATTTAAATTTTCCTGATTGTCTAAAATCTATTGGTTTGTTCAAATCAGAATCTAATCATGGTCCACAAATTGCATTTGATTATTAATTCTCACAAAACTCATGAAATTTTTTCCCCTAAACTTTATTTTCATGGCATTTACTTTTTGGAAGAAATGAGATGTGTCTTTAGGTCTTAAGATCTATACTTTAGATGTTTCTTTTGATATAAAGAATTTTAGTGGTCACATGGAAGATTATCACAGTATGTCTGTGGATTTGATAATATCATTAGTCATGGTAGGACCAAATGTGCAAGTTGTTGATGGAATAATGGAGAACAACTTCAGCCACCAGATTTGGAAAGCTGAGAACCACTGCTCAAAGAGTCTTCTGTGGAGAAACTTAAATGACAGTCTAATAGAACAATTGCCTTGCCAATTAGTTTTATTGATCATAATTCTAGTCTGCATAATTCCAGGAGCCTTAGAATTCGTGAGTTCAGACTTTCTTTGTATATATTGTACTCTTTCTGAGATATCTGACCAGCTGGTAGGTAATACACTCTTTATTCCATCTATAAAATTCTTACAGGGATTCCAGTCAATGTATCTGCAGTACTTATTCATATACCTACTATGTACTCTGCAAAAGAAAATGTGTTGTCATTTGTAAAATCTCTCTTTCATTCCCAAATCATACAGATTATTTTTCTTTATGTTGTTAAGAAATATTTTGTTAGTTCACTGGTGTCTGAAATAACATGCTTGTGGTAGGATCTAGGATTGGAAAAAAAATTCTTTCTTGACAGGCCTCTGGGTTAATCTTAACCATTATGCCATCTTAACTGTCTCAATAGATGGGAATATAGTGACAGAGTATCAGAGCTCTGGTTTCCTCATAACCCATGCCCATAGTGGCTAATCAATATTTCTGGAATGCATTTTGTGATTTTTCCAGCAAAGCAAGCATCTTTTTCATTTGAAATGTGCTCCGTTCCACTTCCATTGAAATCTCTTGAAGGTTCCGTTAAGGTACAATTGCTTTCACAAGGTCTCTTTTGAGCTCCTCAACCAGGCATGTTTCCCTTTTTTATAAATTTTCAAAGTACTAGCTTTTAGGGGAACTGCTGGGACTAGCAGTTGTACAGAGACTGGAGCTCTTGTCTAATTAAAGAAAAGAGAAATACTCCTCTAACTTACCAACAGAGGCAAAACCAGTCACCAAATAAGTGTGTAATCACTGACTAGAGCTATAATACAGTGAGCATGGTTCTTTCCTTGCTTGGGGCCAACTGACTTCAACCCTTGGCACCAACTATGGTCCCCTGACCACTGCCAAGAGTGATACCTAAATGCAGAGCCAGGAATAAGCACTGAGTACAGCTGGTATGGCTCCAAAAACCAAGAAAAAATGTATGTAATAATTATTAGTTGGTAAATTTTCTCTGCCAGTTTCTGGTTAGTGAAAGGAAGTCTCAATTTGTTTAGTAAACTATTTTTAATTTTTGTGTTCTCCACATGCAAAAAAGGATCATGTTAGAGAGGATATTGAAGCTAATGTGAATAATAGTTACATTATGCTTTATGTATAAGGCCCTGTTAAAAATTTACATTTTATTCCCATAGTCTTAAAAACAATTCTCTAATGTCGGTACTATTGTTTTCTTCATGTTATTTTCATGAAGGAATTATTGTGAGGTGAAGCAACTCTTTAAGGTTATGCAAGCTGCAACAGAGCTTGGATATAACTACTATTGTATGGTTCAAAGAAAATCTCTGCTTTAACTTTAAAATGTTTACACCTTTAAGAGTTTTAATAAAGGGGATATATGAGATACTTTCAGTTCCAGAATTCCAGGTACAATTCATAGAACTGGATTTGAACAGCAGTGGGGTACAGAGTATGTTCCTAGGTAAGGCCACTGTGGACATATTTGCAAGTGAGTGTTCAGAATGGTTGTTCCATTCATGCCCAGAAAAGCAATTGTACACAAGCGTATCCTGTTGAACAAAAGCCCATACAAGGCAGGTACTTCTAAAGCAATGCACATTAGAAATTACTAGGAGGATCATCTATAGGAAGAGACAGGTCTTTTGAGAAGGAATTCACTTTTTTGTTCTTGGTCATTACACTTTGGTGAATTTAAATGTGCACTAGCATTTTGTGAGATGGACTTAGGACTTATTAAGAGCAGTTCTGGGGAGACCTCAATATGAAATCGCTGTTTAGATCTTTCTTTAAATATTTCCTTTCAAAGCAATAGATCTTATGGCAGCAGTGAAACTCTGCTGAACAGAAGCCACCTGGCATCCCAGCCAAATGTTAGCGTGGCATAGCAAGCTCTATGAGCATTTCTCTGGGGGTTTGGAATATTCAGAATAGCTCTCTATCTTAAACACTGTGTTTTTTAGCCAAATGGGCTTTCTGAGAAAGGAGAGATTTTTAAGAGCTTCTCTGGAGATAAATGAGCATATAATCATCTGCTCTAGGGGGAAATGGTTCCAAATCTCTGGCATAAATCTGGGAAGTTGTTGCCTTAGAAACAACTAATGTTGTGTAACTCTTTCCCCTGGACAACCATTTAGGATATCTGTAATTTGTTTACTTCTATCCATGGTTTCTAAACCTTTAACCCAAGGTGAAAAATTTAATCCTGTTCTCTGGTGAGGATGATAAAAAAATATCTAGTTTCATGTTTCCCACTGTCATGAATTTAATGGGCATTGATCCTTCTCTTCTTAAGTGGGATACTGAAAAGATGATGGAGAGAAGACTCACCATGGCATTGCTATTGGGAATGGAATGGTGCTTATCCTGATTTGCTCAAGAATCAGGTAATTCTGAGCAAGCTAGAGTTCTGATTTCTGGTGTTAAACAGCTCAGAGTTCCTCCCTCAGTGCCATTAGTAGAGGACAGCTCAGAGTATAGTCCCTTCTAAAATGGCCAGAGGTTACTTTTTTAAGACTCTTTCCAAGCTCTTTCCATAGAAAGCAATTCTCTGTATATCCAAACCACAGTCCCAGCAAAACTGAAAATAATAGAACCAAACTACATGAAGCAAACTTTAAAGTTTAAGTTAATGTGGTAAGCTGCCTTACTGGGGAAAACTTAGAAACATTGATGGAAGGAAGATGACAACTGGTGATGAGCGTGGAGTTAGAACGTTCTATGTCTAAACCCAATAGCTATCAATTATGGTTCTTGAATAAAAAACTTAAATAAAATTGGAAAATAGAAAAAAACAGACCCTTGGAAATATTACAAATAGCCAGATTCAATTTAGCACATTTTTTTGTTTCATTCAATTTATCAAATCTAGGTGGTTTTATAATAAATATGTGACACTACTTAGAAATGGGATAAGAGGAGAAATAACGTATATTCCTTCTTGCTAAGGACTGTTAGACTAATGGAAGAAATGAAGATATAAGCAAATAAGCACCTTTAGTGAGGTGGATGCTATAATAAAAGTGGCAAACAAGGTCTTGGAAAGGGACATTATTAGAGTAGCTGATGACTTGGAGAGGTTAAGAAAAGCTTGGGGGCCAGGCAGTGGCGCTGGAGATAAGGTGCCTGCGCTAACCTAGGAAGGACCTCAGTTCGTTCCCCGGTTCCCCATATGGTCCCCCGTGCCTGCCAGGAGCGACTTCTGAGCGAATAGCTAGGAGTAACCCCTGAGCGTCACTGGGTGTGGCCCAAAAACCAAAAAAAAAAAAAAGCTTCACAAAGTGATGTTTCAATTGAGAGGGTTGGAGAAGGAGAAAGGATTTGTCAGCTGGGCAGAAGAAAGACTATTTTAATGGAGACAAGAACACAGAGCAAAGTAGAGTCCAGAAATGATCTGTTGAACAGAAACTTCAGGGTATTTTTATGTAATACCCAAGAAAGTTAGAAACCTTTCTACTGGGGCTGGGTGGTGGCGCTGCAGGTAAGGTGCCTGCCTTGCCTGCGCTAACCTTGGACGGACTGCG
>PVKC010037355.1:0-13006 GCA_004027635.1 Crocidura indochinensis
AACCACCATAGTCATGTGAATGAATGAGAGAACTGGAAAACCTGTCTGGAGTACAGGTGTGGGTGGGGTGGGAGGGAGGGGGACTTGGGACATTGGGGGTGGGAATGTTGCACTGTTGAAGGGGGTGTTCTTCACATGACCGAAATCACAAACACATATGTAATCAAAACGCTTAAAATAAAAAAAAAGGGAAAAAAAAAGAAGGAAAAAAAAATAAGGCCCCCCAATTCTTACCACAGGCTGTGTTCCTCACACAGACTGTATAGAAAAAGGAGGTACAGTAAACATACCCTATATACACTTCAAACCAGATCCTTGCCTGGTCTGGATTGGAAATTGGGGACAAAAAAAATAAATAAATAAATAAAATAAATACCTTGATTACAAATATTATAATAGTTGGAATTCAGTCATGTAGAGAACACACCTTTACACCATTGCAACATTCCCTCACCAATATCACAAGTTTACATCCTCCCCATCTCCACCTTGCCTGTACTCTAGAAATTTTCTACTTCCCTCATTCATTCACATTTTATGATAATTCTCATTGTAGTTATTTCTCTAACTGCACCCATAATTCTTTGTGGTGAGATTTGTCATGAGTTGAACTTTCCAGCCCTCCTCTCTTCTGTCTCTGAAAATTATTGCAAAAATGTATTTCATTTTTCTTAAAGTTCATAGGTAAGTGAGACTATTCTGCATCTCTCTCTGACTTATTTCACTCAGCATAATAGATTCCATGTACATCCATGTATAGGAAAAATTCATTACTTGACTCTTCTGATGACTGCTGCATAATATTCCGTTGTGTATATGTAACACAGTTTCTTTAGCCATTCACATGTTGAAGGGCATCTTGGTTGTTTCCAAAGCATGATTATTGTAAATAGCATTGTAATGAATATAGCTGTGAGGACGGGATTTTTTTTTGTATTTTTGTGTTCCTAGTATATATTACATAAGAGTGGTATAGCTGTGTATTGCATAGTGTATGGGTGTATTGTATGGGAGCTCACCAGCAGTGAATAAGAGTTCCTTTATCTCCACATCCCTGCCAGTACTGCTTGTTCTTTGTGATGTGAACCAATCTCTGGCCTTCAGATGGTACATTAATTTGCATCTTAATGATTACTAGTGATGTGGAGAATTTATTCATGAGTCTTTTAGCCATTTGAATTTCTTTGGTAGTGTTCATTTCTTCTTTTCATTTTTGGATGGCATTAGATAATTTTTTCTTGTAAAGTTCTGTCAGTGGTTTGTATATTTTAATATTAGCCCATGGGTATTGAGTGAATAGTTTCTCCCACTCAGTTGGAGGCTCTTGTATCCTGGGTAATATTTCCGTTTTAGTGCAGAAACTTTTTAGCTTGATATATCCCCATCTGTTTATTTCTACTTCCACTTGTTTGGAGAGTGCTGTGTACTCCTAAAGATGCCTTAAGTCTCAATACCATGGAGTGTTTTACCTATGTGTTATTCTCTTTTTAATATAACACCATTTATTTATCTTTGCTTCAACTGGGTGTTTTTCTGTTTTTTTTGTCATCTTTATTTAAACATCATGGTTACAAATATAATAGTAGTTGTATGATTACAGTCATGTAAAGAACACCCCCCTTCACCAGTGCAGGATTCCCACCACCAATCACATGGCAGAAAAGAGGCAGAGACATGGCCGGTGTTCTTTAAAAGTCTCTGGGTTCCCAATCACCTGGCTCGATTGGCCCCATGTGGGGCGGGTGGAGACATCTTACTGGGTGGGAGTCCTGGAGTGGTTACTGTCCTTGTTTGGAGCCAGCTCAGCAGAAAAGAGGCAGAAGAGTATATGTGTTGTTCTTTATACCTATGGTTTCAGGACTGATATCAAAGTCTTTAATTCATTTGATTTTACCTTTAAAATAGTGTTAGTTGTGGGGGTCTGAGTTAGCATTTTTTGCAAATGACTAACCAGCTGTGCAAACACTACTTGTTGAAGAGGTTTTTCTTACTCCATTTAGGATTTCTTTTTTTTTTTCTTTATAAAAATTAAATGATTGTGTATTGGAAGACATTCTCTGAGTACTTAAGCCTATTTTACTGATCTGAAGATCTTTTTCCATTACGATGCTGTTTTTATAACTATTGCTTTGTAATACAGTATAAAGTTTGGTAAAGTAATGCCTCCCATACTCCTTTCCCTAAAGATTTCATTAGCTATTCAAGGTTGTTCATTGTTTCCAATGAATTTCAGAAGTTTTTGAGCAATTTATTTGAAAAATGTCATGGGTATCTTTAGAGGGATCAAATTAAATCTGTACTATGCTTTGGGTAGTATTGACATTTAATAATGATAATCTTGCCAATCCATGAACAGGGTATGTGTTTCCATTCCCGCATGTCCCCTCTTACCTTGTAACAGGATTTTATAGTTTTCTTTGTATATATCCTTCACATCTTTAGTCAAATTGACTTCAAGAGATTTGAGTGTGTGGTATTAATGTGAATGGCATTGTTTTCTTAATGTCCGTATATTCCTATCATTGTTGGTATAGAAAAAGGCCATTGATTTTGTGTGTTAATTTTGTAGCTTGAATCATTGCTATATAATTTTATTGTTTCTAGAAGCTTTGTTGTAAAGTCTTTAA
This sequence comes from Crocidura indochinensis, assembly GCA_004027635.1. Classification (NCBI taxonomy): domain Eukaryota; kingdom Metazoa; phylum Chordata; class Mammalia; order Eulipotyphla; family Soricidae; genus Crocidura; species Crocidura indochinensis. Next base: position 2,628 of record PVKC010037355.1, read on the forward strand.
GGTTTTCTAAGTAGAGTATCATGTCATCTGCAAACAGTGACATCTTAAATTCTTACTTTGCTATGTGGATTCCTTTGATATCTTTTTCTTGTAAATCACTAATAGAAGTGGTGAGAGAGAACAGTCTTGTCTTGTACTAGATTTCAGAGAAAAGACTTTTAGTTTTCTATATTAAGGATAATATTTGCCATTGGCCTGTGGTAGATAGCCTTGACTCAATTGAAAAAGAGTCCTATCATTCACATCTTGCTGAGAGTTTTTATCAAGCATATTTGTTGGACCTTATCAAATGTTATCTCTGTGTCTATTGATAAGATCAAGTGATTTTTATTTTTTTGTGGTTGATATTCTGTATAATGTTAGATTTCTGGATGTTAAAACACTATTGCATTACTGGGATGAAACCTATTAATAATAGGTTTCATCTATCTTGATGAGGATTGTCCCTACCTGCATAGCTCTGTTATTCGTGGGTGTATAGAGGGGTCCCAATCTGTAAAGAGAACGGGGTAAAAAGACACAGAGACCAAATAAAAGTGTCTTCTCAAAGTCTCTCTTTATTGATGGACACAGACGCTTTTAAGCATGATAAAAACAGGGGGTGGAGAGGAAGCAAAATGGAACACCCAGCATTACAGCCAGTCTCTACAAGGTGTATTCTGTAATTAAACTTTACACAGGAACCAATTTTCACCATAAGATAGTAAAACTTCAAAGATGTCTCAAGCTTCCTGGAATGTATGCCTGATAGGAAACTGTGATATTCCTTAGGGCTTTGAGGCTAATCAATTGCCTTAAGTTATGTACTCTTGCCAAATAGACTGGTTTGTCCTGCTGAATTCCATATCAGGGTTTGATCTCTGTTGTCTCTGACAAGTCCCCCTTCCATGTGTAAAAGAAAAGGTGGCTGGAGAGCCTGTCTTAGGCCTTCCTGATGGGGTCCCAGGGTCAGCACTCAAAACAATTAAATAATTTCCCTCTGCCCAATCATAGAGGAAGTGTGACTATGCCGGGACCACAAGGATGATCTGATTAGCTTTTCAAGTTGTAGTGCATCCTGTGGACGTGGTCCTCCAGGGTTTAAAAGCCCAACAAAAGCAGGGTCAATAAAGTCAGCATCCAGAGCCTCCAGATGTTGGTAATAGACAGTTATAGTCTTTTGGTGGCAGTCAACCTGAGTTTTTTTTATATTTGATTTAAACACCTTGACTGCATAGTTGTGTTTGGGTTTTAATCATGTAAAGAGCACCACCCATCACCAGTGCAATACTTTCATAACCATTGTCCCAAATCTCCCTCCTCCCCACCCAACTCCCACCTGTACTCTAGAAAGGCTCTCCATTTCCCTCATACATTCTCATTTTTAGGACAATTCAAAATGTCGTTATTTCTCTAACAAAACTCATCACTCTTTGTGGTGAGCTTTATGAGGTGAGCTGGAACTTCCAGCTCTTTTCTCTTTTGTGTCTGAAAATTATTATTATTGCAAGAATGTCTTTAATTTTCTTAAAACCCATAGATGAGTGATACCATTCTGCGTTTTTTTCTCTCTCTGACTTATTTCACTCAGCATGATAGATTCCATGTACATCCATGTGTAGGAAAATTTCATAACTTCATCTCTCCTGACAGCTGCATAATATTCCATTGTGTATATGTACCACAGTTTCTTTAGTCATTTGTCTGTTAAAGGGCATCTTGGTCAACCTGAATATTAACAAAATATGTTAATTTATGAAATGCCCAAAGGCCAAAAGAAATAAGTAGCAGAAATCCTATGAAGGGTCCCAGCAAGTTAGGTAGTAAGGTTGAGAGCCAGGGGGATGTTGAAAACCAATTCTGATACCAAGATTCACTTTGCTCTCTTTGTCTTTGTTTATCTTCCAGACTATACTTGACCTTTATTATACTATCTTTAACAAGTCCTAACTTGTCTTTAAAAAAGTAAGACTCTTCCTTTAAGGCAGCACAAACTCCGCCCTCTTTCAAAAAGGCTAAGTCCAAACTGCAGCGGTTTTACTGTACAACTTCAGCAAGAGAGCTGACAATTTTAGTAATATATTTTAAAGCTTCCTCCAGATCCTTGATATCACTATCACTAGCATGTGTAAGCTGATTAAACTGAATTTGTGAAGTGATTATGGAAGCGATCCCAGTTCCTGCTCCAGCAAAACCCAAACCTAAAACAACAGCAACGCTGCTATAGGCTCACGCTTATGTCTAGACATAGTAATCTTATCCCAAAGCAATCATCAGCAGGTCTAATGGCTAGTCTAGGCATTAGCAAAACTAAAATATAGTAATCACGATGAGCAAGAAAAAGTTCAGTAACGATATGGGGAGAAAGTCCAGTGGAGCAAGCAAAATAAGTGGAGTTGGGGCTTGAATAAAGACAGAAGAGTTGTTAACAACTCTGAGTAAACAAAGTCCCACACCTATGACCTGTCTTAAAGTTAAGCTGTGACGCAACTCAGCTCCCCATCAGAGGTAGGCTGTGTTATTGGTGGCAGTGGGCATACCAAAAGTTGCAATCCCTTCGTAGAAGGGCTCTGAGCAGAGTAACAAATCCAGTAGTGGTGGTAGGTATATTTAGAGCTAGAAATATAAGGAAAATAAAAGAATCAAAACTTTTGACATAATAGAAATTTTAGTTAAATTTAGTTATACATAAGATTATAAAATAATCATTTTCTACTTAAAAAAGCTAAGGGAGATCCATGGGAAAGTAGTATTGAATTAAAGTAACGAAAAGAAAACCAAGAATTTCTTCGTTTCTATGTTTGAAGATTATTTTCTTGTTATCTTTCCTGAATCATATTCTGATTCTGATTCAAATTTATAGCAATATAATTAGTGTTAATCTATGGTGTAACCTATTAAAAATTGCCATTTAAACTTTATAGTTGAAAAAATAAAAACAACTGCAAAAGTTCCCAAAATAAAAAAAAGAAAATGTTAAGAAAAATACATAATTTATATAACTGATTTTATTGATACATATTTAAATAAAAGAGAACAAAATTTAGAAAAATTAGAGAAAGGATAGAGAGAGGGAAATATTTTCTAGTTACGTAAATGAAAAGTTATGTAGCAAGCAAGATATAAAAATTGATGTAAGTTACTTGTTTGACTGGTGTTCGTGTGAAGGCACACTGCCAGTCTGAGGAAAAAACATTAATGGTTTGCTGGGAGAAAATACAGCTGAGTTCTATTACAGTTAATTTTTTCACTATAATTTTTAGGGTAAGAATTTCCTTGATAAGGTAAAGTTAGATTAGTATATGAATAAACTTTGTTACTAATGACCAGTTTATTATAATCATTAAGTAACTTTTACTTAAGTTCTTATAAAATGCATATAAAACAAATACAGAAAGTAGTTGTCAGATACATGCTAACTAAAAATCTTATTTTTAGATAGCTGGAATTAAAATCATATTTTTAAGCATATATATTTGTAAGATTGGAGAAAATCTTTCTTTTGGAGGGCAGTCACTAAAGGTTGTTTGCAAATGAAGATTGCAGAAAAGCATTCCTGTCTATACACATGCAAATTAAGGTAGCCATTGAGTATAACAAAAGATACATTTGAGGATGCCAAGAGGCAAGATTGTTTCAAAATTTACTGAAAGCACAGAGCAACAAATAAATTTAAAAAATTGCAATTACTAATTTAAGTTACAACAAGTTATGTAGCTACGATTTTACGGGCACTTGTAACATGAGGTTGAAAACATGCTTAATTATTAGAATTTTACTATATAAAACATTAGATTATTTCCAATATAGAAAAATAATTCAGTTTGAACATGCAATAAGATAAATCCACTATATATTTTATTTTTAAACAGTTACACTTATTTTTAACCTCTTAAAACCATATTGATGTTACTAGGCAAATCCTACTATATAATAACAATTAATTTTAGTAAAAAATGTAAATTTACTTCACTGGTTATGCGCAATAAATGCACCCAGTGGGAGAGGATGTAGGCTTTTAAATTAAATAATGTTAGTGTTTGCAAATAATTTTGCACTAATAGACAGAAAAATCAATGGCCTGATTAATTAACTCAGTTTTTAATGCCAATAAGCTTACAAGAAATAGAGTTTTAGAGTATTGGGACAAGTCCTCTTATTGAAAATTAGAGGGTATTCTTAGAAGAATTTAACTAGATTAAATAAAAAAAAAAAAACCAGTGCTGACAATGATGAATTGCCAGCTATTAATTAATCATTTTAACACTTATATTAAGGCTTAAAGATGGAAATGATGAAAATTGCCCTAATTTATGAAAGATATAATAATATAGGTAATAATACTAGATGTTTATCAAAGACAATTAAAATTAATTTTTGGATGCATCATTATTTAAGATAGCAATAAAGAATTAACGGAATTAGATAACATTTGTAATATTGTTTTGTCCAATGATAATATCACGCAGTAATAAAATCATATGACCAAGAAAAAATTTTTAAACTATGAATAAAATTAAGTTGTTAAAAATATTATGCATACACAAAATTAGCAATATTATCTAAACATGGTTAAAGCTTAATTAGCTGCAATATTAGACAATTTTTACTTATTAAAAACATTTATAGAAAGAACTTTTTTGGAATTGTAAGAGACTCAGACTGGTTTATGCTAATCAATGGGCTCTGTGGGTGGGGGATCCCTTCCCCCTCAGGGAACCCAGAGTGGCTTGGATTCAAAACACAAACGCATTTTTTTTCTTTGCTTTTCTATGAGGCGAGGTTTTCACCTAGAAAAAAGCTGTTTTTTCAAAATTTGCACACCCTCAATATACCCAAGACATATTAAAAAAATCACCCACTGTTTTAAACACACAATTTTAAACATACAATATCTCTGTACACTCAAACAAACTTTTAGATGACATAAATTAACAAGAGTATAAAGTTGAGTTACAGGTAAAAGATATAAGAGATGAGAAATATTGTGGGAATTTTTGAACGTCTCCAAATTATCCCCGCCAGATCTTTGCTGGCTATTATTAGAAAAAAGTTTTTTTCTCAGGAAAAGAAGGTCTTTTTAGAAGAAATAGAATATCTGGCTCTTAGTTAAAGGGCAGTTTTTGAAGAGAAATAGAAAAAATTAAGTGCATTTGCTTATTTCTATAAATTCTTAGTTGGTAAATTTCTATTTTTTTGCATTAGATAGGACCTGTAATTTTTACGGATACACACATATTTATTATTTATAAAGAAACATTTGAGCAGAGACTTACAGAAAAATTCTACCTATTATTAGGTATGCAAGTAATTATGATATTTAGACACAGACTTAAGTATATCTCTCCCCCATAAGGTGTATGATAAGTGAGTTAGAATATAGGGCTGGAAATTTTCTTTGCTTACACCATCATCCCAAGTCAGAATAATAGTACATTTTAAAACATTTTTAGCCAATCCTAGACCCCTCAAAGGAAATGGAACACGTTCCACAGTCCAAGAGTGGGGTCAGTCCCTTTCAGTCATGCAGGAAAAGTCTGTGCCAGTATCACAAGACCTAGTATATTATTATCCTGAATATTTATAGATATTAAAAAGTGTTTATTTTGTGAATCTTTATTTCTGTAAGGCAACGGTTGCCCTGAGGCATTCTCATATTTCTCAAACATTACAGAAGAACAAGACTCAGTAGCATGAGGAAATGCAGTATACGGACTGGTTAGTTCTAAAAATTTTTTAATTTTTTGCACAGGAGAAACAGCAGCCAGGGCCAATATACATTCATTTTTAAAAGATTTTTTTTCTATGATTCTAAGTCTGATTCACAAGTAGACCAATTTTTAGATCCTTTTACAGAATTAATAGTCTCAGAAGAAGGTCCCTGACTTTCTAATTTTGCCTTTTGAGTCATAGATTTAAATTTTGATTTATCACCTGTAAGATTACGAAGTTTTGTACCTATAGAAGAAGAGATTAACTGATGGGCATCATGAAACTCTGGAATGTCCTGGTCCATCCTGCTATCTGAAAAACCAGTGACTAACTTTGAATAGCAACTTGAATAATTATTGCAATCGTTCTTAAATTAATGTAGTATGAACTTGTACCTTAAATTAATAGAAAATTCTGATTACTTTCTTGTCTTGAACCTGGTGCTGTCCAGGGGTTCCTAGGCAACCTGACGAGGCTCCTGCTTTGTGCACCTAGAATAAGAATGAAATAGGGAAAAAAAGGATAGAAAAAAATGAGAGAACTTGTTTAAATTCCGATAGCCCCAATGTGTGAGCGCCAACTGCTGTGGACCTATAAAGTCCCTAAGCAAACTTAGTGCATAAATTTTCCACACTGAGAATAAGTGAGTGCACGAGTGGATGACTATGAATTATGAAATGAAATGAAATAAATGAGACCACACAAAATTATATGATGAGACGAATGGCGAGTGAGACCAGAGATAGAATTTATTTTTTACATGAGCCTTATATAGACAGACTTTAGGAGTGCATGAGTGTAGCCAGGGAGAAAAGAGAGGGGAATGAACCAATAATATCAGAGCTAGAATTAGCATATGAAGAGACCAATACTAACAGGTAAGGAAAAGAAGTTCTGATAATGGGTTTTAGCTTTCTGTTTTGGAGAAACAGGTACCTTCAAGGAAGTGGGAGGAGAGAAACAAATCACAAAGAGCTAGTCAGCGGGAGACTTTTGGCGGTTTTGAGTACTGCCCTTCCTTTGTTAGAGAAAACACTGCGGCCTGGTTAGAGAGAGCAGGGTCACCCATGTGGGAAGTATGACAAAAAAATCTCCAGCAATCCACGCAAAGGATCCATCCATAATGGACCCCTAGGCGGGCCTTCTAGCAGATGTTTCTTGAAAGAAAGAGTTAGACTGCACTAGGGAAGCCAGAAAAGCACATCTTCTGCGTGCCCCCTAAGTGGGGGGTATCAATTGGGGATCATTAAAATGATTGTGATGCTTTCTCTGCACAGTAATCAGGTCCCAGTATGACGATGGATTCCAATAAGCATCTCCAGTAGTTTCACAGCCCTAAGAAGCACAAAAATAAACCTCCTCATAGCCACATCATGCACCTAGTACTCGGGCATGGTAACTGCCAGGGCAGACATAAAAGGATTCACTGGTTAGGGAGGCTCTCCCATGCCAGAACTCACAGACTGATGTCCTTTGGTTCAGTAAATTGGCAGCATGAGGTTGAGGCCAAAAGAGATTAGGGGTGCCCCATGGGACATCTGCCCTGAGGGCGAGAGCACATAGGTCGGCCTCCAAATACAGCCAGGGCAGAAGGCGGACAAAACAGAGGTGTAGTTGACTATATCTCGTGCTTCATTGATAATGAGCCAGGTATAGTTAAAAATTCAAGAGATTCCAGAAGCTGCAAAAACATCAGCCATTGGCAGCAGTATTAGCAGGCAAAGTATTCTCATTTTGGCAGGCATCTGAAAGAGAGCAGAGGGAATTTGATTTCTCAGGGACAATGTCCCTAGGGGGATGATATGGCTTCAAGAGTCTTTCAGGTAGTCATCTGGCATTTTATGTGGAGGTGTTATAAACACAGGCATGTCCTTTTCCCCATATCAAGACTGAATCTGGTCCCTGTCAGATGGAAGTCAAGGGGTCTCGCCAGAGGTTGAGCTTATAGCTCTCAGCAGTGGATGGGTGCCACAGACAATCTGCAGCAATACATTCGTGTGCATCACAGGACAGAAAGTTTTGCACAAAGAGTGCAAGAGCCTTGAATTTCCTTTACAGGCATAAAGGGTTTCTCCTTCAGATGTTAGCTTAAAAAGTATATTCTTAAGAGTCTGATGTGCTCTTTCCACAATGCCCTGAACTCAGGGATTGTACTGAATTCCCATCAGGTGCTTTAGGCCCATTTGGAAGCAAAATTGTTTAAACTTAGTACTGGAGTACCCAGGAGCATTGTCAGTTTTAATGACCTTAGGCTGGGGAAGAGTCGTGAGACAGTGCATGACATGGCTGATAATGTGATTAGCAGTTTCACCAGTTTTTCAAATACTTTTAAACTGAACCTTAACAATCTTCTTAAACTTCTTAGTTATTTTATTAAACCTTGATGTTTCTCTCTCTAGCCACATGGCTTATTTTTTCTGGCCTTAACTTAATTATGGCAGGAAAGCTGGGTGATTGCAAAGTCCAGAAATTCTCCAGGGAAAAATTAACCCTGATAGTCATTGAGAAATCTGGGGTGTACAGTCCCCTACACCTTCTGCCTTGTCCTCAGAAGGATGAAGTCAGGTTAATACATAATCTTTAACACATGATCTTAGTTGTAGGATGCCAAGTCTATCAGCTGCTAAACTGACCAAGTTGTGAAAAATTAATTGAAATCTTAAAAATAGAGAAGGCTTTAAAAATTGTATTTATAATGGAATGTAGAGATACCAAATAAACAGACAAAACAAAACAACACTAAATACAACATTTTACACTCGTGGCCACTTTCATTCATCACAACACACACATGAACAGACACAAGGATCTTTCGGCACAAAAAGAGGTCTGCCATAACCAATGTTGGTCGAGACTTCCAGCTCCCAGGAAGGAAGGAGAACCTTCCGGAGCTGGAAAGCCGGGATTTCAAAGCCCGCCTTCTAAGCCTGCCTCTGAGGCCAGCTTGGAAGTGGGAAAACCTACGGCACACCATTAGCTCCTCCCAGGAACACACCTGAATTACTTGCCCAGGCATATGGCCAGGGGAAGCCCTGGACCTCTGGAGAAAATAGGCATAGGAATTCTGGGGTGACACAGGTCCCGCATCTTGAATCTAGGCCGGGTTCCAAAGGCCTCTGGCACAAAAGGAGGTCTGCCATAACCCATGCTGGCTAGATTCTCCTCTCTGGAAGGATGGAGAACCTTCCCAGGCCGGAAGGTAGGGATTTCAAAGCCTGCCCCTAAGCCTGCCTCTGGAGCCTTCTTAGAAGTGGGGAAACCAGGGTAGCCCATTAGCTACTCAAAGAACCCACCTGACTGGCTTGCACAGGTATGTTGCCAATGGAAGTCCTGAAACTCCGAAGGAAAGAGGAAGAGGGGTGCTTTGGTGACCCAGGTCCCATACCGGACACTAGGCCAGGTTCTTAAAGCCTCTGGCACAAAATGAGGTATCCACAGCCCATGCTGGCTGAGACTCTAAGCTCCCAGTAAGGATCAAACACCTTCCCAAGCGGATGGCCAAGAGTTCAAAGCCCGCCTCCTTAGCCTGCCTCTGGACATGGCTCGGAAGTGGGGAAAACCTAGGGTTCCCCTAAGCTCCTCCCTGGATCCCACCTGGCTAGTGTGCCCAGGCATATGGCCAGGGGAAGCCCTGGAGCTTCAGAGGAAAGAGGAAGAGGGAGGCAGGGTGACCCAGGTCCCACACCCTGACCCTAGATCGGTTTCAAGAGGCCTCTGGCACAAAAGGAGTTCTGCCATAACCCATGCTGGCCGAGACTCCCAGCTCCCAGGAAGGAAGAAGAACCTTCCTGAGCCAGAAGACTGCGGGTTCAAAGCCAGCCAGGATCCTAGCCTGCCTCTTGAGCCAGCTTGGAAATGGGGGAAGGCTAGGGTACCCCATAAACTCCTCCCCAAAACCTACATGGCTGTCTTGCCCAGGCATATGGCCAGGGGAAGCCCTGGAGCTCCAGAGAAAAGAGAAAGAGCTGTGCTGGGGTGATCCAGGTCCTGCACCCCGACCCTAGGCCGGGTTCAAAAGGTATATGGCACAAAAGGAGGTTAGCCATAGCACATGCTGGCTGAGACTCCCAGCTCCTAGGAAGGAAGGAGAACCTTTCAAAGCCAGAAGCCTGGGACTTCAAAGCCTGCCCCCTAAGCCTGCCTCTGGAGCTGGCTTGGAAGTGGGGGAAACCTTGGGTACCCATAAGCTCCTCCCAGGAAACCACCTGGCTGGTTTGCCCAGGCATGTGGCCAGAGGAAGCCCTGGAGCTCCAGATGAAATAGGAAGAGTTGTGTGGGGTCCTGCATACCGACCCTAGTCTGGGTTGAAGAGGTCTATGGCACAAAATGAGGTCTGTCATGACCCATGCTGGCCGAGATCCCAGCTCCCAGGAAATAAGGAAAACCTTCCAGAACCGGAAAACCGAAGTTCAGAGCCCTCCCAATAAGCCTGCCTCTGGAGTCGGCTTGGAAGTGGGGAAAATCTAGGGTACCCAATAAGCTCCTCCCAGGAACCCACATGACTGGGTTGCCCAGGCATATGGCCAGGGTAATCACTAGAGCTCCAGAGGAAAGAGGAAGAGGTGTGCTGGGGTGACCCAGGTCCTACACCCCGACCCTTGCCAAGTTCAAAAGGTGTCTGTCACAAAAGGAGGTTGGCCATAACATATCCTGGCCAGATTCCCAGCTTCCAGGAAGGAAGGAGAAAC
>PVKC010037356.1:0-13007 GCA_004027635.1 Crocidura indochinensis
CTTTCTTTCTTTCTTTCTTTCTTTCTTTCTTTCTTTCTTTCTTTCTTTCTTTCTTTCTTTCTTTCTATTTTGGGTCACACCTGGTAGCCTGCAGGAGTTACTTTTGGCTCTGTGCTCAGAAATCACTCCTGACAGGTTCTGGGAACCATATGGGATGTTGGGATTTGAACTGCCTTCTGTCCTAGATCAGCCAAGTGCAAGGCAAATGCCCTAACACTGTGCTATCTCTTCAGCCCCAACAACCTCCTTATGTTATGAGAGTGGGGCAGGAAATGGAAAGAGTCATGTGGAATCTCTCCTGTGTAATTCTTTTGACATTGGCATTACTTTGACAATATCTCCTAATGTTTTAATTCATGAAGAAGAAAAAAATAATTTAGCTTCAAATTTGCATTTCTCTCAAAGGAGATAAAATTATTTTAACACATTAAATACAGTAAAACACATATGTTATATACGTAGGACTCACTTTATGAATTTAAAAAAATATTCACATATTTAAAGCTTAAGCATTACTATAGAAATGAGTTGATTAAAATATCAAATAAAACTAATCAAATGAAGAGTAGAAAAATTAACTTTTAATCATAGATGGTAAGGAGAAGAAAACAAAATCACCTGGTACCAATTATGGGAGAAGAATATCTTTATTTACCTGTCTTCTAATATCTATCTTTACATATATATAAATGTGAAGGATTGGAAGAAAAAAAAACTGCGTGGGGACTACACATAAATTTAGTCTGATTAGTTAGGACATCCATACTTCAATGCATAGCAAGAAAGGTGCTATCATAAAGAGCTTCTGTTAAAAGGTATCCTGAATTTTCTTTTATTTAAAAAATACTGTATTTTATGTATAGAATGCTTCATTTCCATATTTTTTTGGGGTCACACCCGGTGACGCTCAGGGGTTACTCCTGGTTATTCGCTCAGAAGTCGCTCCTGGCAGGCACGGTGGACCATATGGGGAACCGGGGGATCGAACTACGGTCCGTCCTAGGTTAGCACAGGCAACTTATCTCCAGTGCCACCGCCCGGCCCTTTCATTTCCATATTTAGCTCTAGTGAGAGAATGTCACTCATGAGGAAGAGCAACTGCACCTTCCAAAAAATACCATATCACTTTAATTTTTAGCTAAGTCAAGATTTTATTTGCGTTTTGCCAGAAATTTCTTGAATGTATTTATGCAATGCATGCATTCCGGCTACTGTGTAGACCACTACCTTACCAACCCCCCCACATTTCCATCATTCCTGAATGGGGGGAACTGTGTGCATTTCAGATCAGTAGATCCACACATTAGTGAGACTTTGTCTTTGGACTGTGGACCAAAGAAATTTGCATTTTCACAGTTGGATATCAGATTCCCTGAGTGTCAAGTTGTTTTCCTTTGCAAAACCCTATTCTTATAATTTAACCACTTGGCATAGCATTTTTTTCTCTTTGTGTCTTTCTCTCTGTTTCTGTCTCTGTCTCTCTCAATTGTTGAACCACACCCTTCAGTTATAATCATTTATTCCTGGCTCTATTCTCAGAGTCATTCCTTGAAATGACCGTGGACCTACATGCAGTTCTGGGGACTAATGGGATTAGAGATAGAATGGGAGGCAAATGCCATAACTTTATATTATTTTTCTGACCGATAGCTTAGCATTTTCTATGGCCTATGAGGTGTTCTTGCATTTGTTTTCATGATAATGCTTCATTTGTTTTGGAAAATTTCTAGGGTAATATACATTTTAAATTGCTTCCATGGTAACAGATTGGCAAATATTAAATATATATTAAAAACCACTTGTCTTGCTAAGTCTCTCCAGCATGGTGAAGCAGAAGGCTTTGTGCACCACCACTGGGACAAAGATGAAAGAGGCACTTCTAGTTTAAGAATCTATTTGTGCCAGAGTTGTTCTCCAAATTACCTGTGCAATTTTTTTATATCCAGAACCTCCTTTCTAAATTCATAAATTTATTTGATTCTCACAAAAGACTAATTAATAAATGAATTCCATAAATATTTATTTTCTCTATAGGTAAGGTCACTCTTTTTTTATAATAATAATAATTTTTATTTTGAGCAAAGTGGATTACATATCTTTCACAGTAATATTTTAAGTACATTTTCACAGAAATAAATAAAAGTCATAAGAGATATGATGTTTGCAAATTTATTAAACTTCATCCTGGCTGAATACTTATGGCATTACAACGAAACTCTGGTTAGAGATAGGCTTATAATTCTATTGCATATGTCTCATGACTGTGTCCAAAGCACTTTGTACATATCACATCTAGGACATTTCTAGAAACCTGGACAAGCAGAACAGGAGACATTTTCATTTTATATGGTCTATTTAGAATATTATTTATCTACTTATTTATTTTGTTTGTTTGGAGGGTCAAATTCTGCAGTGCTCTGGAGTACTCTAGTTTCTGTATTTAGGAATCATTCCTGGCACACTTGGGGAACCATATAGAATGCTGGGGATCAAACCCAGTTGTCAGCATGCAAAGCAAATCCCTACTTTTTGTACTATCGTTCTGGATCCTATTTTTTTTATCTATAAGCTATGTATATTATTTGGTAACAAAATCTACACAAAATATGGATTATATATACATACATATGTGCGTGTGATTGTATAGGGTGTTGTACAGATAGCACAGTGTGTAGAGCTCTTTGGTTGCACACAACCCAAATGGGTTCCACCTCTGGTATACCATTTGGTCCCTTATGCACCACTAGAAATAATTACTGAGAGCAAAGCCAGGAGTAAACACTGACCAAGTCTGGGTGTGACCCTAGAACAAAAAAATTAAAAAAAATAAATGTATATGCAATAACTATATAAAGTGGTGCTGAGTCATGAGGTGCTCAGAACACTTTCTTCAATATTGTCAGAATTATACTCCTAGGGAATATCACTCTGGCATGAAGATTATTTTAAGTGAAAATTAACAGACTAGAGAAACACTTTTGCCTCTCTTGTCATTGGAGAAATGACAGTCTTTCCCTTAACAGATGAATGAAGACTGGGAGTTAATTCAGGTATAGAATTATCTGAAGAAATGATCCATCTTGCTGATAAACTGAGGCATTTTAACAGTAGACATGAGTGACAGCTTCTTAATCATATAAAATCCTCTGCTATTTCTCTGATAACTTAGCCCTGATCACATTCCTTAGTTCACTATATAAGTCCTCTTCCCCCAATTAAGTACAAAAATCACCTCATATACTACAGACTTCCTGGGCACATTCTGATTACCTTTTATCCTCTCATCAACCTAACCAATGTAATTTTGATCACTTGAGAGCAACACAGAGGTCTGGGGAAGTTTTCTCCAGCACCCTACCTACAAAAGAGAAGGGCAAAATAAATAGACACAATTAGCTGCCTCAGGCACCGTTTTGAGGTCCAACTCACCATATTTTTAAAATATCTCAGGTTTTCTGAAAAGCATTAAATCAAAATCTGCATTACTTAACCAAATTCAGTGTCTTTTCATCTATTGGAAGGAAACCATAATTGACTGTGGGTTAATCCATAATAAATCTGGATCATGAGTGTGCTTTGTAAACTGTACCTGTGACAACCGTGGTTTTCAGACTGCATCAATGATTAGAGTAAATGATTCATGTGTTCATTTTTTTTAATTTTTGTTTTTTTTTAGGCCACACCTGTTTGATGCTCAGGGGTTACTCCTGGTTAAGCGCTCAGAAATTGCCCGTGGCTTGGGGGGGATTCCTTCCATGGCTAGCACTTGCAAGGCAGGCACCTTACCTCTAGCACCACTCGCCAGCACTTTAGTTATTTTTTTTTTAGATGTGTCCATTTTTTGCCACTGTATGGTAAATGTGGCCACATTGCTTAGTTATTTTTCTATCTTTTGTGTCTAGAATTGTAACTGCCCTCAGTTTTTCTAATCTAACTCTGATAAACAGATTAACTGCAGATTAGTCCCTACCCATTTCTTTTTTTCTTTTTTTTTTTTTTCTGGTTTTTGGGCCACACCCGGCAGTGCTCAGGGGTACTCCTGGCTGTCTGCTCAGAAATAGCTCCTGGCAGGCACGGGGGACCATATGGGATGCCGGGATTCGAACCAACCACCTTTGGTCCTGGATCGGCTGCTTGCAGGGCAAACGCCGTTGTGCTATCTCTCAGGGCCCCAGTCCCTACCCATTTCAAAGAAATTAAATATAGGCATGATTTTACTAAATAATTAATCAATGAATAATTATCTAAGCTACCAACACAGAATTTTAAAGGCAAGATTTTTAACTTCTTCATACCTCATATATTTCAATTTATTTGAAAAAAGAAAAAAAGAAATGTGACAATGCACCTTGTTGTTGTGTATTATAGGAAAATTCTTAGTAAACAGTACCAATTATCTACATTATTTTTCAAATATTTTATTCTTTTTTGTTTTTGTTTTTGGGCCACACCTGGTGATGCTCAGGGGTTACTCTTGGCTATGTGCTCAGAAATTGTTCCTGACTTGGGGGACCATATGGGATGCCAGAGATCAAACCCAGGTCCGCCCTGATCAGCTTCATGCAAGGCAAATGTCCCACTGCTATGCTATCGCTCCATCCCCTCTAATCTTTTATCCTTAACAATCCAAAGTGCTAAAAGATAATGTTATAGTATTTCCTCATATATGTATAGCCAAAAGTACTTACAATTTTAATAGAATGTATTCACAGAACAGAGTACAGGTAACCTAGAAGTTACCATGTGAAATAAACTAGTATTCTGATGTGATCTGGGACAGGAGCCACTTTTATAATTTAAGAATATGATCAGAAATTCTTTTGCAGCTGATCTTTTGAATTAAACAAACAAGCACAGCTGGAAAAACACATGCAAATTTTGGTATTTCAGTCCAGCAATATGCAAGCAAATCCACAGTAGGAGTAATTTGCTGAAGAAGCCTCATTAATGAGCTCTAGTACTAGTTTATTCTGAGCAGTCATGCTATACTCTAATAAAGGCAACATTTTTCTGATATTACAAATAAGGTCATGTCTTGTACTGTGTGTGTTGTTTATTTTACCAAAAAATATGTTTAATGTCAAGGTAGCTTGTCAATACACATAAGGCCATATATTTCTGAATACTTTATTATGAAGAACTTCTAGACTATAATGGTATATTCTACTATGCATTGCTATTCAATTCAAAACTCCAGTGGATTTATTGCATAATGCATACCCATTAACTAATCATACTCTTATTAGCTGTTTGTACATTAATTAAACATTCTACTACATTTGGAAATTTCAAGTTTAGAATAATATAATCTAAAGGGAAAGCATGCTGGCTCAGCTCTAAAACAATAGTAAAGGAAGATTTTGAAGTTACATAATGGGAGAATGGTCAAAAGTATTAAAACACAAGTTTTCCCTAAAATGGCTAACACATTTAATCATATCTAAGACACATCTAAGTTTCATATTCCACCTACAATCCTTAAAGAATGTGGATATCTTTATTTAAGTAGATAGAATACTGGATTATAGTTAAAAGAGCATTGCATGCTCATTGGGTTTTTTTTTTGTTTGTTTTTTTGGGTTTTTTTTTTTGCATGCTCATTGTTTTATGGGGCCATCCTCAGCACTGCATGGGGTAGATGTTTGAAGGTCTCTTGATAAGGACCAGTGGTGCTTATCCACCATGATTTCCAAATAGAAGGCATGAAGTACAGCATTTTGAGCAATCTCGTATGCCCCAACAGCCACTGTGTACAACCTATTTTGCCAAAATGATTTCTAATATTCTTAATCAAACTTTATGCCTCTTCCATTTCTCAAATATTTATCTGGCAATCATGATTGGTTCACTTCTTTAGCTTTATGATACCATTTTCAAAATACAGGAGCCAAAAATATGCTGCAGCACAATCTCTGCAGCTGTGACTCCCAAGCTGGAAAGAGAAAATGTCAGCAATGCAAACAGCAAATGAAGAACCAGACCACTTGGTACTGCTGGTGCCTAATTCATTAGCATGGACCAAGGCTAATGTAGAAAAAAAAAGAAGCTGGCACAAATGCTTGGCAATGTGCTCTGAGCTCTATCAGGGAAAGGGATTGATCATTTGGATAAGTAAAGAAGTCTCTAGCTGCCTAACTGTGTCTCTTATGTGTGGTGCTACTGTACTGCCTTAGGAAGAAGTATAGTGTGTCTATTTTTAGGGCAAATGTGCCTACACTATCTTCGCCAAGTAAATCTTTCTACATGACTAATTTGCAAGCTGAATTATCTTGGTAAATAGACTGACTCACTAGCAAATAATCTGCAGAGTTTAACTGTGCATTAGACTTCTGTAGTGAATTAGGTGTTTTTGTCTAGCTCAAGATGCATAAAAAAAACCTGAACTCATTCTCTGATTAATAAAAAAAAAGAAACAAAGTTGTTCTAAAGAACAATGAAAGTGTTTTTTTTTTTTTTTAGGATAGCTTGGCTATTTATGCTGAACATAAATAGATTAGGCTATATAGAATAACATGGACGTTAATGGCTTAAGCCAAGGAAAGAAAAGATCCTAAATTCAGAGAGCTATGTGCACAAATAATGTGAATATGTCCTAGGTATGTTTATAAGTAAATAATATTTATCTATCTTAAAATGTGCATAGAAACTAGTACTTAGAACACAGCAGTTAGTCAAGAAAATTTGACAAATGGATGAATTGAAATGCTTGGTTGACTTTCCTGCCTGCCAAATGGCCCATTTTTACCATTGCCTCTATTTTCTCTTTATATTTGTGATGTCAGTATGAAAAGGCATAAACCTTGAGGAAAACTATGCCTACTTCTTCATGAAAACTTAGTAGTGAGGTGAAATGAATTCTGAACAGTCAGGGAAAGTAGCGTGATCAAGATGGTCCTTGGTGAGATTGGTTAATAGTGTTAATAGAGATCTGTCAAACAGACTAACAGAGACCATCCTAGTTGGGAATCTGATTCCTTGTAATGTAGAGACTAGAGCTAGCTGACTAGGAAAGGCATATTTGAAGAAGAAATAAAATGGGCATTAAATGCTGGTAACACTAATTTCAGTGGTTTTATCTAACGTAAAGGATGGAAAGAAACTAAAAAAAAAAAAAAGGATGGAAAGAAACTAATATGTTTACAGAAATAAATTTGGCGAGCTGATGATAATTGAGTAAGACATTTTCTTTTCGGGAAAGACCCAGTTTGATATCTAACACTGTAAATGACCCTACACAAACCCAGGAAAAATCTCTAAGCACAGAGCCAAAACTAATTTTGGCTCAATCCTGTACCCAAAAAGAAAAAGTTTAAACAGATACATCACCATAGAATAGAGTTAACACCAGATGGTCAACTGGAACATGAAAAGTTACTTATTATTAATCAGGGTAATAAAATCCAAAGCAAATGCAATATAATGACATCTCTCATCCACAATAAGTTCAGGAACAGTCACTGGAAGGGATGTGGAGAAACAGAAATTATCCTGTGCTTTAAAGAAGACATATACATAGATTTAACCTCCAAGGAAAGCAGTATGAAGATTTATTAAAATGTTAAATATGAGGAATAGGAGAGATAGTACAGGAGGGAAGAGGTATCTTTTACACAAGGTTGACCATAAATTCAATGCTGGGTATTATCTATGTTTTCCTGAACACAGCCAAGAATGACTCTTGAGAACAGAAACAGGAGTAAAAACTGAGAACAGCAGTGTGTAGCTCAAATCCTTAAAATATTAAATTTTGATATCTAACAACTGATTCAACATTTCTCCTAAGTGTATATCCCAAGAAATTATAAATAATAACTCTGAAAGATGCATGTTCGATACATGACTATTTACAATATACAAGATCTGGAAACATCTATATGGTAACTGTCAGATGAATGAACAAAAAAAGTTTTGCTATTTATATAATGAATAGTATTTATACATAAAAAATAATGACATCTTGTGTTAGAAAACCAAGGAGAGTAGTGGAGAATCTCATGCTCTTAAATTAAGAGAAAGACAATGACTAGGTCTCTCATTTATATATGGGATAACAAGAAGAAAAGCAGTGTGATACAGACAAAACATTGAAAACAAATTATTTGCACTCAGATCACAGAAATATGTATACTAGAGAGGAAATAAGAGGGAGAATAAAAGTCGGAAGAGGCTCTAATGAATTCTGAATAAGGTATATTGACATTTTGGCGTAGTTATGGGGTGCTAACATATACACTTAAGTTGCAAGAAATTATACCAATAAAGCACATATCATTATGTAAGTAAATGATAGTTCAACATGGAAAAATAAAATAAAGCTAGGAAAATTGTACAAAACTTCAAAGAATATGCCTTACATGCAGGGATTCTGGGTTCAATTTCAACACATAGTCATCCAAGCACTAGCTGGAGTATCCCAACACTCACTGCCCTAAAGCATTAAGTGTGGTCATCAAATAAAAAAATTGCAATAAAAATAGTTCTTATATCAAATTAGCAATCCCACTTATTATATCAAATATCATAAATTTATATCATAATTACTTTTCAGACTGAAATCTCTTTTTATTTTTTTGGTTTGGGGATCACACCTGTTTGATGCTCAGGGGTTACTCCTGGCTAAGGGCTCATAAATTGACCCTGGCTTGGGGGACCATATGGGATGCCAGGGTATCAAACCTCAGTCCTTCCTTGGCTAGTACTTGCAAGGCAGACACCTTAACTCTAGTGCCACCTCACCAGCCCCAACAGACTGAAAACTCTTAATAAAATCAATTAATCAATTGAAAAGTATTATAATTATTAAAAACTAAAATTTAGTATAAAATTATGACAGGAAATTATAACAGGAAAGATCATAATAGCATAAAATGTTTATATAATCCTCATAAATATTTTGTGATGCAAACATTAGAAGTCAAATAAGTGATTTAAGCAAACAATATTTGGGGACAGATTAGGAACTTGAGCATTTTACAAAAAACATATTAAACACATAGAAATATATATATAGTATATTGACTTACAAAATTAACTCATAAAAACTTTGTAGAATTTAGAGATTTGTGAAGTAAATAGAATATGGGTCAAAATATATTAAAAACCATTGCAGCAGTAAAATAAGTGTTAGAAAACTTGAGTAAGGGAAGATAGGTTATGATGTCAATAAGTAAAAACTCAATACAAATAAGGCAGGGTTTGAGATTCAGAAAATAGTAGACACCAAACTTTAGAAAGTTAACCTACATCCTAAAATAGAATAATCTGGTAAATACACACATTCCAAACAAAGAGCAAATAATTCCTATTTAATTTCAGAAAAATGGTAATATAGACAAAAATACAATTCAAATATTTAGGAACTGGGGCAATAGTACAGCAGGTAGGGTAATTAGTTTGTACTCAGTCAACCCAAGTTCTATCCTTATCATCCCATATGGTACCCTAAATCTTCCAGTACTAATCCCAGGAGTAAGCCCTGAGCAATATGGGTGTGCCCCCTCAAAAAAGAATAAGTACTTTCTATACTTTCCACATAAGGATTTCTAACTTCAATTCTATTTATACAAATTTTTGCCTTTTTGGGGAGGAGGTTATTCAGGGATTACTCCTAGTTATGCACTTAGAAATTGCTCCTAGATATGGAGACCATATGGAATACAGGGGTCAAACCAAGGTCCGTCCTGTATGGGCCAGTGCAAGACAAATGCCCTATCACTGTGCTATCCTCTGGCCCTGATTTTCACAATTTTATAAAACAATTAATTTTGTAAAAATAATGTAAATAATGTTTATTCTTATATATTCCCCAAGCTTAAAAGAATAAAAAGATCAAATATTTAAGCTAAAAGATTATATTTAGAATAGTCTATTTTATCACAATAGAGGCTTCCTCCTTTAAATTAGCTGAATCAATTTTAACCACCTTCATGTAAAAAATTGTAATTAGATGCCAAGGAAGGATATTTAAGAATGTATTGAAGGCATTTTAATTTATAAATATATGTTCATAGCCATTCATTCTCAACATTTGAAATCATAAGAATAATAAGACAAAATAATATCCCAGAC
The DNA here is from genome assembly GCA_004027635.1 of Crocidura indochinensis. Lineage (NCBI taxonomy): Eukaryota > Metazoa > Chordata > Mammalia > Eulipotyphla > Soricidae > Crocidura > Crocidura indochinensis. Next base: position 10,069 of record PVKC010037356.1, read on the forward strand.
AGGTATGACAATAAGAAATAGAAAATGTATAAATTATGAAGTAGACATTGGGAGAGGGAAGAATGGGGGGTAAAGAAAGCAAGATTGCTGCACAAAAGCTTCATTGCATATTATGTTACTCCTTTGTAAATGGCCTGGGACAATGATAAGCACAAATAGAAAAAGGAAAGCAATGAGTCAGAAATGGAATTCAATTTCTTGTTGTCACAATTGTAGAGGTATGATGGCTGTCAAATAGAAAGAAAGGGAGCACAGTGCAAGAAACTATAACTTATTTTCATAACTTATAAGAACACAAAATAGCACCCTGAGTCAATACTTTGTTCAAATGACAAGTTCACAGCTTTGTAGTTTTAACCTGCAAAGTCATTTTGTTTTGTTTTGTTTATGTTATTTTGTTTTGTGGGGTTTGGTCAATAATTTCTCACAATCATACTTTCCTTAAGCTAATTTTTATGTGACAAAAGAGGGAAAGTAATTTTTGTAAAGTATTTTAAAATTTTAGTAGCAATAAATAACAATAAAACATCATGTTTCAAATTTGCAGTCTTTTTTTTTTTTTTTTTTTTTTTTTTTTTTTTTTTTTTTTTTTTTTTTTGGTTTTTGGGCTACACTCAATAACACTCAGGGGATACTCCTGGCTATGTGCTCAGAAATCATTCCTGGCTTGGAGGACCCTATGGGACACCGGGGGATCAACTGTGGTTCACCCAAGGTTAATGCATGCAGATCCCTAAATCTTATGCCACTACTCTAGCCCTAGATTTGCATAGTCTTAAAAAAAAAAAAGAAACTGTACACTGAATCATCCCAATGTGGAATTTTAAAGAAAAGCAGTTTGTCCACCAAGAAATTATACATGAAGATGTATATGATCATGTGGTTTGCTGGAACAAAGAAAAATCACTCAGGGATTAAGTGTGACCAAATTATTTTAAAAATTTTAGTAAAAAAACTTTACACGTATTGTTTGTTAGTAAAAGCAACAACATGTTTGTAAAGAACTTGAAATGGAATAAAGAAAGTCTCTTCAACAAATGGTTTTGGAACAATTGGATATCCAGGTGTAAGAAATTATATACAGGGGCCCGGGAGATAGCATGGAGGTAAGGCATTTGCCTTTCATGCAAAAGGTCATCGGTTGGAATCCCGGTACCCCATATGGTCCCCCGTGCCTGCCAGGAGCAATTTCTGAGCATGGAGCCAGGAGTAAACCCTGAGCACTGCCGGGTGTGACCCCCCAAAAAAACCACACACACACACAAAAAGAAATTATATACCTATCCATATCTCACACCCTATACAAAAGTCAATTCAAAGTGGATTAAAGACTTTGAGATTAGACCTGAGTTCATTCAGGAAAACTTAAGTAGAACACGCCAAGATTATAGACCATAAAACGTCTTCAATGATAGGCTGCCAGTGGCAAGGGCTATAGCATCTGAAAAAATGAGACACAGTCAAACTAAAAAGCTTCTCTATGGCAAAAGAAATATGGACTAAAATTCAGAGACAGCTAACTGAAATCAGATACAGGTTTGATATTTAGGATATACAAAATACAAAGGTTAACGCCACAAAATTAAAAAAAATGGTGTGAGGAAATAAACAGACACTTCTCTGTGAAAGACCAAAAGACACATGAAAAAATAGCTCATTATCACTTATAATTAGAGAAATACAATTGGATAACAATGAGATATCATTTTATACCAGCAAGGATGGCACATATCAATAATATTGGGGACAATTTTTGTTGGCGGGAATGTGGTAAAAAAGAAACTCTACTCCACTGCTAATGGGAATTCTGCCTGGCCCAATCCCTTATGGCAAACAGCATGGAGGGTTCTCAGGAAACTCAAAATTTTGTTTCCATATGACCCAGCAATCCCTCTTTTGGATAACTATCCCCAGGACAGAAAAACTATCATTCAAAAGGATGTATGCATACCGCTATTCACAGCAATAATCAGTATAGAAGTTATGACTTGGAATCAACCTAGATATTCAACAACAGAGGAGTTAATCATGAAGAAGTGATACATATATTATGTAATACTAGACAAATGTAATAAATGATGCAGTCACACAATTTGCAGCAACATGAATAGAACTGGAAGATATTATGTTAAATGAAATAAGCCAGAGAAGGATAAAGAATCACATCACTTATAAGTGGTATTTAGAATAATTTCATGAAGAAATGCAATGGTCTAAATGGGAGTTTTCTTGAAAACCCTTGGCCCCAGAGTATAGCAATGGGGATGAAAGAAATTGCGTAGAGGAGGAGAAACACAAATATGAAAGAATGGGGGCTAGGTGCTAAGCAGTCTCAGGTCCAGAGGTGGAGCTAAAAAAAATAAGACAGTACGATATATCCTAGCCAAAGGACAACAACAATGCATCAAGAGACCTAAACTCTAACAATCTAAACTTAAACAGGTCATATACTGGCAAGCTTGTGGGAAAAGGGTGGTGGTATGGGATATACTCTGGGAACATTGGTAAAGGGAAGTCAACGCTTATGGTGGGATTCGCTGATTCATTGCCTAAAAAGCAATTACGAAGGACTTTATAAATCACTAAAATTTTAATTTAAAAAGTCTTAACAAGGAAAAGCAAACAGTTGCTGCAGCAGAGGTATATATTATAGACACATAGATATAAATATAGATATAGAACAGTTTTCCTACCCCTTGCAGCATGGTTTGTTGTGAGAAGAGAACACCAGATAATTTTCTATTGGTATATCACTTGATTCTTTGCAAAAACTGAAGAGGTAATATAGAAAAGAGAATATCACAGAAGTTATCATACTATTCAGAAATAGTTTCTACGTTAGAGTACTAAGAGAGGTATTAAGTATTTGTGTTTTATGGAGTTGACATTGGGTTCAGTCCACAGCACTACAAGGAGCATAGAGATACTAGTCACAGAGA
>PVKC010037357.1:0-13103 GCA_004027635.1 Crocidura indochinensis
TGTGTGTGTGTGTGTGTGTGTGTGTGTGTGTGTTGCTTTATTATTCAAGAAAATAAGAACTTCTTTCACCAACTGCTGTATTGATGGAAAAATTATTTGCTCAATTATAATTATAAGATGATGGACAAGAATTCAGGATTTAGTTTATGCTCAGAGGAATATGCATTTGCTTAGTGATCCTTTGAGCAATGAAACATTAAGTGCTTTCCGGCACCAGAATCAATGCAAAACTATCTCAATATTTAGAAATCTGGCTTTTAGACAAACTTTTAGATAATCCTGGTCTTTATACTCAACTGAAGGTCTACTTAAACTTTGTGAACTGACAAGCTTTCAGGTCTACTCATCTGTTTTGAAGTTTCTGAGTGGTTACTGCTATCTGTAATTTTCCAGACTCAAGACAGGCTAAGTAGATTGTAAGAAAGACCCAAAGCTCCCTCTATCTTGTCTTCTGAAGCTCCCAGAATGGGGCCAATAACTCAAAGAAAGTCAGCACCATAGAACCTTTCACTTAGAGCTTCAACTTTGGAGGTTTCACCAGTTATCAGCAGAAGGTCACTTCTCTCTTGGAGGTGAGAAAAAAGAGAGTAAGAACCCAATCCTGCAACATGAAGTTGTGTGGGAAACACTTCCAAGGTATAGCAGGTAAAAGACTAAAGGTATATTTAAAGAAAGGAAAAAAGTTGAGTAGGGGGAGCAAGGAGAGTATCCTAGCTTTTTTCTCAATCTGTAGAGAGGGCTGGAGTGTTAAAGGAAATTTACAGAGTATCACCTACCTCAAGATCAAGATTTAGGGCAGATGCAAAAAAGTCCCAGATATTTCTGGAAGTCTGTAAGGGTGAGGCACATTTTCTATGGAATTACAAAGGACAAGCATTGCCCTGTTGCCCTATGTACTTCTGAAGAAAATGGAAAAAGGGGAGCATCATAGCAGGTACAAATGGCCTCTAACAGCAAAACCTGAAGAAGGTACATAATGGGGTAATAGAAGGGATTCAAAAAAAGCTCAGAGGGGTCAAGATTGCTTTCTACAGAGACCTCGGGTAAATCTTATAGCTCTGGGCTGAGCATTTCCCAAGAATTAGAGAGGTGCCATCTTGCCATAAGCAGATGGTGCACCATCTGTAGACTCTGTGGGCATCTGAGGGCATATCCTGCTTAGGGAACCCTGCCAGTCAGCAGATTGTAATGCCTAGCCAGGTCACCCTGTAAACCAGCCTGGCAGCACCTTTATGGGTATCAATACCTTTTCTCTATGTCCAAGGTCTATGAGACATGTAGATTTCAAATTTTTGTCATTCAGCTGTGTGTGCAGCTGTCAGACAACTGGAGTTAGTATCCCAAACCTCTCAAATTTTTGTGGTACCAGAAAGGGAATTTTCATGCATGTGAAGATAACATATCCAACCTTAAGATTCTTTTAAAAATATTTTTATTTTTCTATGAGGCACTATGATTTATGAAATTGTTCATAATATGAATTTAAAGCATACAATGTACCACCAGTCTCTAGACCAATGCTCCCAAATACCCTTCTAAACCCCAGCTACCTCCTTTCCAGGTACATTTTAAGTTTTGGTTGTTGCAGCTTGGACCTCATGCGTTCAGTGTTGATTCTGCAGTTTATATATTACCTCTACAACACCAATGAACCTCGAGGCCTCCAACCCTGACCTCATGACCTCCTGTCAGCATCTTCTTATTTTTCCCATGATTCTTTACCTTCACTGTTATTCTTGTTTCTATAACAAGGGTCAAGGGCATTGAACCTTTGATCCATCCTTTGATAATTTGCATTCCCTTGTACACAGATAAGTAAGGTCATCCTGTGCTTGTCCTTCTGACTTACTTAGCATATATACTAGTTAAAGTCAAATTGCAGTGTTTGACTTTATAATTTCTTGTAGATACATAGCATTCTGTTATGTACACACACACACACACACACACACACACACACACACACACACACACACACCACTTCCATTACCCATTTATCTGTTGTCAACCTGACAGTCTTTATCATTCTGTAAAGTCAGTAATACTCTATAGCCTTGCTACATGGTCAGTGACCTTTGCTCCTCAATTATAATTTAAAAGGCTTTAATAACTATAGAATAAGCATTTGGTATCTGCCATTCCCTATTAATATTCTTGTATATGATAATTTAGTAGTCCTAGAAACTCTGAAGTGGATTTTTTAATGTCTCTGCTTTACAAAGAAGAAATATAGTTGCAGAGGGATTAAATGGATGAACCCAGGTTTCACAGCTAGTAAGTGGCAAGCATGGGTTTAAACCCTGAGAGTTGAAATATAGTATATATGTATATATATTTTTTTAGTATATATTTTTTTAAATCACAACCGCTAACTTCCAGTTTGGTAAGTACACAATCTAAGAACTTATAGACCAGGATGTAACAAATTTAGGATTCATTCAAGGTCTGGTGAGTGACTTTTACTTTAAAAGTTTGATCCAATCTAGACCTTTAATACACTCTGAACTTTCAGAGTGATAAAATAATGAGAAAGAGAAGTAACTGGGGCCGGGCAGTGGCGCTGGAGGTAAGGTGCCTGTCTTGCGAGCGCTAGCCTAGGACGGACCGCGGTTCGATCCCCCAGTTTCCCATATGGTCCCCCAAGCCAGGAGCGACTTCTGAGCGCATAGCCAAGAGTATCCCCTGAGTGTCATCGGGTGTGGCCCAAAAACCAACCCCCCCAAAAAAAAGAGAAGTAACTTAATAAAAAAAAATTCACACCATTCTAAGGATCCTTAGAGTCTCATTCTAAATTTATAGTTTTTCAACACAATATTGTCTTTTATTTTGTATCTTCTCAGCCCTTTCCTTCCTTTGAAACAATACTTAAGAACAGTTAACACATATGAGGTCCTTAATAGAATTGTACCAGATGTGTTAAGAACTCCACATGCTTTATTTATTTTCCATATACCCAAATGAGGGTTTTCTTGGCTTACTTTACCCCACTTATTTTTTTCTGGACCTTTCAAGTGATGCTTAGGAGGCTTGGGGACCACTTCAAATGATATGCAACCAATTTGGATAACAATGTGGTGCCTGAGGATACAGTGCAGCATGTGCCATAAGGTGCAAGGGACAACCAGAGTCACCCTCAGCAGTGTTACCAGAACTAGACTTGGTGATGCTAGGAGGCCATGTGGTGCTGGGGGTGAAATCCAGGCTGTCACATGTACCCTAACAACTATACTATGTTCCAGGCTTCTCTAAATAGCTTCATTGAGGATTAGTTCAAACACAGGAAATAAACATAATAAAAAATTCAATGCACTTTTTACATATGTATACCACTATAAAACCACATCCAACATCAAGATAATAAGTATATTGATGCCAACTCTAATAATATTTTATCTTCTCCACTCAATTAGTTGCTATTTCATAGATTTAATTATATGACTCAAAAATGCTATTTTATAGAACACTGAACAATTGCTATTGTTCAGAAATGCAAATTATTTTTCTCTTTGGCATAAAAGATAACACCATGTTAAAGCACTATTGAATTTTCAATATATTTTTAAATTCAATCCTTTATTTTATTTAAAATTTTAATTTATTTTACATATTTTGGTTTACAAGACTGTTAATTAGTAAGGTTTTATACATAAACATTCTGGAACCACACCCTCCATCAAGAGTGTCTGTTATATTCCACTATTTGAAATCCGCCACCCCCACATACACCCACACTCTTGATATGCTTTCTAGCATTTCTAAGTTTTCTTTGCCTTTGGACAACTTTCATTCCCCTACTATGTTTCTTTGTATCCCACACATGGGACAATTCATTTTGTGCTTGTTCCTTTGCATCTGACTAACTTTACTGAGCATGATATACTCTCTAGACCTATCCATGTAGGAGCAAATTACATCATTTAATACTGAATCTAAAAATTTTACTAAGAACATTTCACAATATTGACTACTGAATCTGATCTCAGGAATTGCTCCTGGAGGTACTTGGCGATCCATATGAGATGTCATCTATCAAATCTGTGTTGGCAGCATGCTAGGCAAGCACACATCCTGTTGTAGTATTGCTCTGGACTCACAATCTCTTCTTGGTATCTACACCAATGGTCTTAAAACTATTCAGAAAATACATTTGTATTTCTATGGTTCATTGCAGTACTATTCACAATAGCTAAACTCTGAAAAAAAAAAAATCCAGGTGCTCAACTGTAAAATAAAAATCCATGAGTTTTCAGATCACCCCAGGCACCCTATCTCTAATCCCCATGCAAACAGGTCTGAAGAAGTCAGGTAGCGATGAAAGATTCATAAACCAACAGTTAGAAAAAGAGTCAAAGAGTCAGTGGCTTCTCATGATTTCTCCCTCATGGTGTCTACTGTGAGAGCCAAGCTGAAACTGACTTTTCTTTAATATCCCAGAACAAAATCCACCAGGGTGGGGTAGAGCAGAGTAATCCATGTGGGCTTTTACATATCAAAGGAGAGATTTAACAGGAAGAGGAAGATAGGATAATGCCCTTGTTTTGGGTTAATAGCTGGGTGTTTCTGTGAATAAGCTTTATGATTCTACTGGTTTTCTTGCTAATGGAGCACAGAAACTTTGATATATATTCACTATGTGTTGGTATAAGCCAAGCTTTATTTTTGGAAACCATGTGCTAATCCTTCCTGGTTACAAAGGTTGTATACATTTCTTCTAGTCAGAACATTATGAAGGCTTAACAAGGTATTTTTTTTTCCCTTGTAAGAAAACTAGTTTAATATTACTAACATTCTAAAAACAGCATAGAGGAGTTTGGGGAAAAGAAATTAGACACCTCTATGCATTTTCCCAGTTGTACTTTTTAAAAAAACAATAAATGTTATTTAAATATACTAATGTAAACTAATATTTACTTGTTCCTAGTATAAGCTAGTGCTAATAGTATAAACTTATAATATATAGTATAAAATATAGTATATACTGTAGAGGCTACCCGAGGATAGCACTCATATCAGAGCTTATCCTAGAGCTACCAGCTAGAGCCCCTCACTAAGGAAATAAATAAGAGAGTTAAAAATAATGAATGACTGCAATTTCCAAATCTCACAATGACATTTGGGTTTCAGAGAAGTTATATAAATTCTGAACTGTTTGCTGTAGCTCTACAGGTTTACTAGAAGTAAAGAATGGGCTACAAAGTGAAGCAAAGATTGCGGGTGATTTCTATTAGCATAAGCTGGAGAAGGGCTTTAATGCACAGTTGACCCTCTGCATGGCTATGACCTATTTATTGAAGCTCTCTGAATAGCTGTTCTTTGATCTGTGAAGCAGAATTAATAGGGTAGACTCAAATGCTGCTGTGTAGAGTTATTGAGTGTGGGTCACAGACAAGTGACCAGTATAAGCTAACTTATGGAAAACTTACAAATGCCAGTTCACAGGCCTCATCATAGATCAACTGAATTATAATGGTAAGAGGTGGGCCTCAGTTGTCTGTGTTTTAATCTGTCAGAGGATGTCATGCATACTAAAGTTTGAGTAAACCTGAATATGAAACCAACAGTAGACACATATGGTAAAGAATGGTTTAGGCAATGAGACCACCTGCTTCAAATATTGGTTCTACTACTTTCTTATTGAGTGATTTCATGCAAAATGCGTAGCCTCTCATTATTTAAAACACGATTTTTATTGGGGCTGGAGTGGTGGCACAGTGGTAGGTGTTTGCCTTGCACGTGGCTGACCTAGGACTGACCGAGTTTAGATCTCCCGGTGTCCCATACGGTCCCCCAAGCCAGGAGCGATTTCTGAGCACATAGATAGGAGTAACCCCTGAGCATCAAATGGGTATGGCCCAAAAACCAAAAAAGAAAAAAAAAAGATTTTTGTATTGAATGGAATAATGCATTTAAAGAGCTGCTTGCAGAAACTTAACACAGAAGCCTCATGATATTATTGGTTATTTAAATACACACAAAACAATATTAAGTTCAACTATGTATATACAATAGTATTATATCAAATATATAATGATATAATAATCATTTGTAATGATTGCCTCTGATCAATGAGATGATTTTAAATGTTTTTCTTCAGGCACTGTCTTGAAATAAATATTATTTGTCTTTAAAATGAGAAATAAAAAACCACCATGATGCTATAAAAATGATTGTAAGGGGCCAGAGAGCTAGTCTAGTGGGTAGGGTGCTTGTTCCTTAGTTCCTATTTGACTCCAGAGTTAGTCCAACCAAATCTGGAAACTACCCAGACAAAGGTACCTAAAATGATCAACTTCTAGAATAATGAGGAAAAAAAGTGTTTTTGAAGCTATAGTGAGATTGAATTATTTGTTACTCAGCATAAGCTAACTTATGTATAACTAATATGCAAAATATATTTTAGAACTTTGGTACAATGCTATCATTCTGCTCTGACTTCCCTACCCAGCAGTCACATTTCTTTTCAATTCTTTTGTTTTGAGTTACACCTGGCCATGCTCAGGATGTACTAATGGTTCTATGATCAGGAATCACTCTTGTGGTACTTGCATCACATAAGATGTTGGGGATGCAATCAGGGTTGGTTGGCTGCTTGCAAGTCAAATGCTCTACCTTTTGTACTATTTCTCCAGCTCCTCTTCATTCTTTTGAGTTATGACTTTTGTAGATAGTTGGACTATCAGTATGAATAAACAGCAGGCAGTAAGTAGAGCAGAAACAACACAAACTAGAGAGGCATGTCAGAAATGGAAAGTGCTGTTTTCATATCCTTTAATAAAAGAAAGTAGGCCAAAAGGAAAAAGACCGGTTTAATATAAAATTTTCATGTGGCATCTCAGGAACAACCAGTTTTGTTTTGTTTTGTTTTTTGGTTTTTGGGTCACACCCAGTGACGCTCAGGAGTTACTCCTGGCTATGCGCTCAGAAGTCGACCCTGGCCTGGGGGACCATATGGGGCACGGGGGATCGAACCGCGGTCCGTCCAAGGCTAGTGCGGTAAGGCAGGCACCTTACCTTCAGCGCCACCACCCGGCCCCAGGAACAACCAGTATTTCTATTCTTAGCCATCTCTTTTCTTGAAGTAGAAATTTATTTCTAGTTTAATGTTTATGTTGGTCTTAAGTGAATATTGGAGTTATGTGCTAGGAGAGAAAGAATATAGCTGGCAAAACAAACTATTATCATTTCATTTTGTTAATTCATTTTGGGACTAAAAAATGTCAGCACAAGACTAAATTAAAATATTACATCTAATTTATCTAAGTGATTATTGGTGGTATTTCTTTACTTTTTTCTGATAGTTGTTAATAAGAGACCAAGTGAAGCATTCTAAAAAGAATTAGGATGCTCTCTGCAATTTCAACTCTTCATAGGAAAATAAAAAATATCCTTGACTTAGTCATTGAGAAACTTCTTTTCTAATTGTGGGGTCAAACAAGTGTTTTTTGTTTTTGGGTCACACCTGGTGAAGCTCAGGGGTTACTCTTGGCTATATGCTCAGAAATCACCCCTGACTTGGGGGACCATATGGGATGCTGGGGCTAGAGTGCACAAAGCAGATGCCTTACGTCCTGTGCCACTGCTCCAGCCCCATGTTTTTGTTGTATTTTAACCATAATTTGTTCATTATTTGGGAGCCACTTCTGTTCTGGTGTTCAGCTACTCTTGATGATTCTGAGGATCAGAGGCAGAGCTTTGGCATGCTCTGCAGCCCTCTGAGCTATCTCTCTAATGAACGAGATATACTAGACTGTCTTGAATGTCTAGATGACCAGAGTTGACTCATTGCATAGTACAATCTCTTTGTGTATGTTAATACTCATAAAAACTATTATAACTTTCCATTTTATACATGAAGAAACTGTGGAATAAGAAGGCTAAATAAATTTTCCCTTGGTTTGGAAGCTAGAGCATTTACCATTAACCTTATACTGGATTGCAATCCCATGCCAGCACAGAGCCTGGGATATAATGGATATTCAATAAACACAAAATCCTAACCAAATACATCCCAACAGGGATGCTGCCCTTAGAACCTGGTAACACTGCTGGGGAATAAATATTAACAGTAGACATGATTTATTCTATCCTTTCTCACTCTTTCCACTTCAATGATCACTCTTAGCATATTTATTCTTTGTAGGTTTCAAGGGCAGCATGAAATTATCTGTGGCTTAAAAGATGGAAATTTAGTTAAAAACTTAGAAGCCTTGTCTGGAAAGTGAGTTTTCTAAGCAAGATGTAGATTCACTCATGTTGTATGTATGCTGTGGATGAGAGCCAGGGCATTGATGGAGATTCCTGGAGTGTTAGGTAGCAAAAGTAGTGTCCACACCCACCTGCGGCTGCCATCATGTACTTCCTGGTTTCTTTCTTCTGAACAAAACATTTTAGTCAAATATAAAAATGTCCTAGATCCAAGTTGATCATTATATTTTCAGTGACAAGGAGAATCACTCAAGAGCCATACGCTCTGCCTCTCACAAAAGGGTCAACCCCCAAACTCTTTCAACATTTCCTTCCTTTTCCCATATCCCACAAATGCGTAAAAACGTGCAAAACCACATACCAATCATTTTTATTGTTTTCCTCTTTCTCTAAACCAGGAAAATTTCATATGAGATTGTCTTTGAATCATAATGGCTTAAAATCAGCACAGAATCAATATGGTTTCCCTAGCAAAACCACTGGAATTCTGAATTTTCTCAGCAGGTTGCAGACTGAAGTGAATTCAACATATTCAAGCATAAAATGAATTTCAATGAGTGCCACTAAATAACATCAGAACTCAGGGACACTCACTCCCTGGGCAGAAAGGCATGCAGCTTTAAAGTCTCAGATACAGCTGTATTTAAAATTTCAATCATGATGTGAATTAACATACTTAATATTCTTTGCCAGTCTGACAAGTAGAGAGATGGTGTTAATGGGGACAAGGTGGTATGATGGAAAGGACATAGCTACCATTTACATTTGATCTTGAGGCACCTAGTGTGTGATAACTCACATCAACAAGAACTTGGTAGTTGAATTCATGTGTCAGAATATAAGAAGGAAGGACATAACCACACTAAATCCATACTGTCTGCCAAACACTATTTCTTCTTTTAGCCTACCAGACTTAAATGACATTCATTCTTCCAAAACATAATTTGATAGCTAACCTAATCTTTTTGTCTTCTTTGGCATTACCAAAAACTTGACAGAAACATTAAGAGTTAGGCAGACTAATTTTCTTTAGTATGGAAAAAATATTAGAATATTCTGGAAATAGTTCCGACTCTTTTATGCCAGCATTACTTTTAGCATTTTTGTTCGTTTATTTGGGGCACACCTGGAGGTGCTAAGGGTTCTGTATGCACCCAGGGATCACTTCAGAGATTACGTGTTGGAGAACAACATGGAGTGCTGGGGATCTAATCTGGGTTGGCCACATGCAGGGCAAATGCCCTATCTGCTGTACTATCATTCCGGAGCCTCAATTCCAGCTATTGAAAGAGAAGTTAATTCTTTTTGCTTTGTTCTTGGTTTTGGTTTTTGGGACACACCCGGTGATGCTCAGGGGCTTCTCCTAGCCATGGGCTCAGAAATCACTCCTGGCTTGGGGGTCCACCTGGGACACTGGGAGATTGAACCATGGTCCATCCTAGTTTTGCTTCTGAAATTCAAGCCTCTATTGGATTTCCCTCAAGGACACATGTAAGAGTCAATTAAGTCAATGAGAGAAACATCTTATGAAATGAATACTTAATTTCAATGGTTTTGGAGCAGAAGTTCCAAATCTTTCCAAACATCCCTATTCTACTACTCTACCCTCACTTGCCAGGTATGTGCTTAACTAAGACGTTATTAACTGTGCTTCCCTCCTTCATCAGGCCAAGCAGCCTCCCACTTACACAGGCTTGGAACACTACACTAATTTGTAAGATGGACATAAACAGTGGTTATACTGTAGCTAGAGCCGAAGTACAGCACGCAAGGCACTTATCTTTCATGAAGCAGACTCAGGATTGATCTTGGGTATCCCACATGGTCCCCTGAGAAACTCCATTAGTTAGTTATTCCTAAGCTTGGAGCATTGCTGGGGGTGGGCCCTCAAACAAACAAATGAACAAAAAGTAAATCGTTATTATATGGACTTGGAACTTAGACTGCCACAGTTCATATACTGGCTCCTCCACTCAGTGTCCGTGCCTTTGGAAAAATTGTTTATTTCTGGTGACTCCATTTCCTTATGAGTTAAATGGAAATAGCAATGGTTCATTGTAGCTCTTAGTCAGGAGGCTATGGGGAACAGGATTTCAGACCTAGGATGCAAAACTCAAGCAAACGCAGAGATTCCTGACTGCTCCCTCCTTCTTAAGAAGATTGAACTGTCATCTTCTCACAATGACTTTTCTAGCCTTCAGTTCTTCTCTCAACTTTGACTCTTTTTGAGAGAACCTCTTAAGCAGTGCTCAGGAGTCTGTGGGCATCCAACCATGATTCTCAACCAAGTGGGCTGAAGCTACTGTGCAAAGGTCTGAGGCTGCTGTGCTGCTCAGGTCTTAAAGGCAGTGGGTGACCTGGGTGACTCCAAGATGCTAGGAGTCTCTAGAGCAGTATCAGGCAATACTCAGAGGACATCTCAGATGCTGGACATTTAATCTAGATTCAGTTAAACTGCTGCCCTATCTTACAGCCCTTTTATGTTCACTTATAAACAATGATAGTTTGGATAAAATGGTTACAACTCTGTTAAAGTTTACACTATTGATATATAATGCTAACACATCAACACTTGAGCACAAAAGAACATAGAACCTAAGCCTTTCTACCAATGTCCCCATGTCATGTCTAGTTTGTCCCTTTATTTCCCCACCCTTTCACCACTGTCTGGTAACCTGAGATCCATAAATCTAAGGCTAAGGGATGTGATTCTGTCTATTCCCTTGTTTTGTCTGTCTATATTTCACAGATGAGTGAGATTCTCTGGTATTTGTTCTTTTCTCTCTAACTTATTTCGCTTAACACCTTCCAGTCTCATTCACATGGCAATGGACTACATTATTTCATCTTTTGATAGCTGAATAGTACGCCATAATATATATGCCACAAGATTTTTATTCATTTATCCATTTTAATTATTATCTATTTTATTCATTTATATTGTTGGACATTTGTTTCTACATACATCTAGGCTATTGTAATGATCCCTGCTCATTGAATACAATTGTACATATAACTTTGTAAATTAATATTTTTGTATAGGAGGTAGATGTTTACTTGCATTTCTAAGCTCTTCATTCTAGTTTAATCTGTTTCATTCCCATCTCTATCTGCTAAATTCTAGTCTGGATCTTCCCATTAAAATGCTCTGTGTGGATTGGCAAGGTGGCTCCAAGGACTGGAGCATATAGTTTAGATACCAAAGCCCATGATTCAAGGTACCACATGATTCAGTAAAGCATTTCTGGGGCACTACCTTAGACACCCCATCTCCACATCACTAACTCAGAAGTAGCCTCTTGAGGACCACTAGGTGTGATCCTAAAACCAAAAATATATAAATAGAAAGTACAATACTTTATCCACCAAAGTAGACCTTGCCTGATGTGTCTGACCCTCTTCTTACAGTGCCTAGAGTAGCATTCAGCATGAAATATAATTGTAGGACTGGAGCAATAGCACAATGGGTAGGGTGTTTGCCTTGCACATGGCCACCCCAGGTTTGATCCCTGGAATCCCATATGATTACCTAAGACTGTCAAAAGTGATGTCTAAGCGCAGAGCCAGGAGTAGCTCCTGAGCGCCACTGAGTGTGGGCCAAAACATACACACACACATATACATATACATATGTATGTGTATATATATACATATATATATATATATATAGTTTCAGAAAAAATTGGTAAAAACAGAGGGAGTAGGGAGAGTATCTGTGTATGTATGTTGGTGGTGATGGTGGGGGGAGGGTGTCCTTAAGCCTGCATGGTGAAAATTAGCAGTGTACCTCAAATAGCCCAATGCTTGTAAATCATGGGATAAAGTCATCCATTTCCCAACATTCAGTCCCTCACCCTCTAGTTATAATTTCTCTGCCAGACAGTTGTCCTCAAGTTTGGACCCAGCCCTGTCATTCTAGACAAGACCTCTGCAACTCTTTAGAGTTGAAAGCTTTGGCAGGGCTTTATCTGCCAAGAGTCATTTACACTGACCTCCCTGGAGTGAGGTGGGTAGCCCAGGCTCCCAAAACTATGGGGTTTTCCCAACAGCCCCAGGACCTACTTCATAGCGACATTTCTGAAGCTCAGCCCAGGGACCTCCCAAAGCCTAGGGATTTCTGGATTCATAGAGCGATTGAAGCTGTTCGTATTACTCTCCATGTCACTAATAGCAAACACTGGAAAGGAAGTCCTCTAGAGCCCCCTGCCAGCTCTTCTAGGCCTCTGCCTCCTCTGAAACAGTGATTGCAGACAGAGGCAATCATCATCAGGAAGATGCATGTGGGCCTTAAATCCTGGCTGGCACACAGGTCTGCAAACATCAAAATTACACAGTTCTGAAGGAGGCCTGGCTGCTGAGAAATGGCCATTTGCAAGGCTTCGGAGTGTGTCATGTGGAGCCAGGAACTTGGGAGGGAGGAGAGGGCTGGCTTGCTGAAGGCACCAGAACTGGGCTCCTCTGGTGGGGAGAGAGAATTTGAAAGTGGTTCTTGAGATTCTCAACCCTTGGTATATGTCATCTCTGCCTCTCTTATTTGTTCGTTTTGAGGCCACAACCAGTGATAGTCAGGGCTTACTTTTGGCTCTGTGCTCAAGTCAGGGTTTGCTCCTGGTGGTGTTTATATTAAGTGCTAGGAATTGAATCACGGTCAGTCATGTAATCTCTTTCTCTTGAGCTTAGGTGGTATCTGTGGTTAACAGATGTTGCAATGTGATTAGGTTGTGTTATATGGAAAAGGAAAAAAGATTTTATTTGTGTAATTGAAGCCCTTGATGAAAAGAGAATCAAAAGGGAAATGATCTGGGGATGGGTCTCGCCTAATCAGATGGACCTTATAAGAGGGACCTAGTCCTTTCTGAAGAAAGATATTTTTGTGCTTATCTTAAAATATTAACTAT
>PVKC010037358.1:0-12997 GCA_004027635.1 Crocidura indochinensis
TACTATACCAAAAGGAAGATGATTATCAGAAGTGACTTGGCAATCCCATCCCACCACCTACTGCCAGAACAACTGGAAAGGTCCCTGTTGTCATATATCTGTAAAAACACTTTATTTTTTCCATTGTATATAGTTTGTGTTAATTGACACAAATACCCCTAATTATGTCAACCCTGACCCTTAGGTGATTTATATTAAATTCTGGCTGGTAAAAATGACAAGGGAAGCAACAGAGTCTTAACTGGCTCAGTAAGATCCAAGAAGCTCCTGGTCAAAATTACATTTTCTCCCTTGATTTTATCTGGTTTCTTGTGTGAAATTGCAAACTGAGACCCCCCAACCCCCCCACCCCACATTACACAGTGCTGCCTGAAAAGGGACTTGAATCCTGGACCCTCAGATATATATTTAAAACAATACCTTGTCTCCTACTGGATATGGAGTCATTTATACATAGCTATATAAAAGCAGTTACTGTGAAAAGTTCACTGCTAAAGTTTAAGCCTGGGAAGATCCACAATATGAGAAAATCAAGGGCCTGGATCCAGTTTTGGGGGGGATAAACAAAGGTGGGAATGATTTTTGATAAATGATTTCCCAAACTTTTGTAATGCATGACCCCAGAGGGAGAACATGTCTTATTTCCCTGTGGTTTCCAGAATCCCTTCTCCTTCAAATAAAATAGTTAATGGGATATTCCAGGCTACTATTTAATCCCTCATAAATGGACAACATAGCATGCCAACGAGTTCTTTAAAAGAAAGACAGAATGAGTATTCACTTATTCTTCTTCCTCCCTACAGACTTCACTGAAGCCCGAAAAGTACATCTGAGCCTGACCTGCCCTGGATATAAGGCTATTTGAATTTCTGACAATCTTAACCATCCTTAGTGGAAGCTTATACTTTCCATAAGTTTTAGCTACAAACGAAGTTGATATCCTATAGCCAGTCCCTCACTACTTTGCAAGGAGACATTTGGTTTACATTGGTATTTCCAAAATAGCAAAACTGCTTTGAACAATTGAACAGCCTTGAATATATTCATGCATTTCTGTCCCCAGCATACTGTATCATGTTATATATTTTGTTGCATCGTTTCAGGAAATCAGGCCAGGGCTTGGGTTTTAATTGATTTTTCTCCCACGACCTCTTACACAGATTTCTTGTGAGTGTTTGAGAAATTACTCTGTCTCTGACACAACTCTCTGTGCTTTTTTTTCTTTTGCAGGAGCCATTTTCCAGGAAATACAGAAAGGTAATATATCAAATTTCTGTCCCCTCCCGATCCTCTACTATGCACACCTAAATGGGAGTTATAACGCTAGATCAGGATAGTTTTTGAATACTCCATAGCTAAATTATCCCATTTTCACATTCCTTGAAATAATATAAACTGTATTTTCCAAACATTTTGAAGATATTCCACACTACTACCAGAGTGCCAGTTCCCCTTCACCAATGTCTCAAGGTCTCTTCCCATCAAGTTTCACCCCCACCACACACACCACCAGTCACTTGGTAGGCTAAGTCTTATGCTCTTTTGCTTTTGGGCATTTATCATAGCCTTATTTCTTTTTATGTTTCTTTATATTCCACATATAAGAGAAATCTTTCTATACTTACGTATTCTGATTTTACACATCTCACTCCCCTCTGGTACTGGTATTAACCTTTCTTATGGCTAAGTAGTATTTCCATTTTATGTATCTGGACAGTACTTTGATCCAGTCATCTATTCTTGGTTACTTGGATTGTTTCCATATTTAGGTAGCTTGAATAGTGCTAACATGATCTAGGAATACAAATATCTTTCAAATAAACATTTTTAGGCTGTTCATATAGATCCCCGAGATAAGAAATTATTGTGTTGTATGGAAGCTCAATTCTTAATTTTTTTAAATAAAGTTCCATTGTGACCAAAGAGCATTACAAATATTTCACAATAATATTTAAGGTACATAGTGACAGTGAATGAAGGGCATTCCCACCACCAGTGTTGTCCTCCCTCACCCATTATTCCTAGCATGCATCCCTTATCTCCCTCCCATCCCCTCCAGAATTCTAGTGTAATGGTTTCTACAGCTTGTTGTAGATTGGGTATCTTTTCTGTTGTCATTGACTTTGGATTTGGTGTTCAAGTCTGATCATTTTTTATTTCCAGTACATATTCATATGACTGTCTGGTCCTGGTATCATCCTTTTACCCCCCTCAATGTATGCAGCTGAATGATTCAAGTTATGTGATTCTGTTGGAGATAAAAGGGGAAAGAAAAAGAAAAGAAAAAATTTGTTAGAAACTACCCCAAAAAACAAACAAAAACAAAAGAAGAAGAAAAAAATGCACCCAGCAAAAAAAAAATCACCAAATAATAATCGCAAGAGTGAAAAAGAAAGAAAAAGTTGAAGAGAAAAGAAGGAAAATAATAAAAAAAAAATAAAACAAGCAAAAAAAAAAAAGAGGGAGTGCTGGTGTGGTAGGGTTTGGTGTTACCTCACCCCCTTTTTTTCCCCATAGACACATTAAGTATTGGGGAAGGGAATTCCGTGGTCTAAGAGATACAGGGATTCTCTACCCTTGAAGCATACTGTCATGCGAACAACTACTGGCTCCATACATACTTATTGCCACATCCCAAGGGTGTTTTTTGTGGTGCCAGGAAACTTTCTTCTCAACTGTGGGTGAAAAAATCAGGCCACTGTAGCTAGAGATCTTGGTATTTGCGCAGGTCATAAGAAAAGGTTTAGGATAGAGTCTTTACGGTTCTAGAAGTTCTGTTCCATCATTATTGTTATGTTCAGTCTTCTGTAACAAGTGCTCCCTGTTTTTGCTCAGATCCTAAGCCGAAGTCTGGGATATTATGGTTCCAAAGTTTCTGCTCAGTCTCTGTTGTCAAAGTCAGGCCTCTGTAATTAGAGATCTTGAGTTTTGGAAAAGTCCTAGGCTATAGGCTAGGGCATGGTTTTCTTTAATAAGTTCTGCCCTTGGTATAGATCCCCAAGATAAGAAATTATTGAAGCTCAATTCTTAATTTTATAAGTAGTTTTTATACTCTTTCATGAAGGTGACATTGCCACCAACATTAGGAAGGAGTTCCTTTCCCCATTTTTTGTTTGCACTGATTATTTCTATGTTTTGATAGTAGATAATTTACATAATTTATCTGTTTTTTATTTGAAAATGTATTCTTGCATCTAAAAGGAAGATACCAAAGATAATAAATTTTCTAAATCAGCATAGAATATTCCTTGTATAAATAATCCTATTTTTTTGTTTTTGTTTGGGGGGGTCACACCCGGCAGTGCTCAGGGGTCACTCCTGCCTCCATGCTAAGAAATTGCTCCTGGCAGACACAGGGGACCATATGGGGCACCGGGATTCGAACCGATGACCTTTTGCATGAAAGTCAAACACCTTACCTCCATGCTATCTCCCGGGCCCCAAATAATCCTATTTTAGTACAATTTTGTTAAGTGATCATTTGTTATAGGTTGTTTGCAGAATTATCAGCTTTTTCTTTCATTCTGTCCTTGCTTCCTTTATTCCTTCCTTTCTTTTTTCTTTACCTTTCTCTTTTTTTCTCTTTTCATATTCATACATTCACCAGTATGTGCCTTGAACTTCAATTTTAAATATCTTACCCTCTTCTTTGGGTTATGGCAATATTTGATGTTAGGTCATCATCACAGATTTGGAAAAATAATTATATTTAATTCTTTAATTGTCCAGAGTGATATAGACACCAAATCACTGCCTTTTGATAATGAGACTAGATTATTTTTAATAACTTTTATAAGATGATTGTTACAATGATATTAGGAGCTCTCTGGACTTTATTTCAGGTTGCTAGCCCAAATTACAGGTTCAGTTTTTATTTCAAAATAATAATCTCATTCCAGTAGACTAATAAAGCTACATTTAAATCATTAAGGATTTCCAGCTACATTTAAACCATTAATGATTTCCAGTTTCCAGTAACTGTTCAAAACTCAGACTCTCTCCACCCTGTTTTTTCTGGATGTCCTATTCACTGTATAACACGGCCTGGGTATAAGTATATATTTCTGTATTGTACAGAACCCCTCATGGCATGTGTGTTGCCTCCATGGAGCTACAACCATTGGATAGCAATGGTGAGGATATCCAGGCAGGAAGATGTTCTTGACCTGAACAAGGGAAATAAAATGTGCTTTGTGGCTGATCTGAGCAAAGGATTTTGGTCTCCCTAATTTGTCCCAAACCTAGAAATTACTTCTTCTGTGTTCAAGAATAGGTTCCTGAAAATGAGTCTGCAACAAATAGCATTAACTAGAACCATAGTCTAGGAAATGTTGTTCTTTCTTTTCAACACAACTTAAAAAGGAAGACATGGTGTACTTGGAGGTCCAGATGATTTATCTCAGAGAAGAGAATGGTGAGCTACTAGACAAATTTTGGGTGAAAACTTTATTATCTACCTCAAAATATATTATTTACTAATTCATGTGCTAAGTACTATTTCAAGTGCAGAGCCAACCAGTAAGAAAAACCTATTAAAATTCTCTACAGTGCTCGCTTCGGCACATATACTGAAATTGAAACAATACAGAGAAGATTAGGATGGCCCCTACACAAGAATGGCATACAAATTCGTGAAGAGTTCCATATTTTTAAACAAAATTTAAAAATAAAATAAAAAATAAAATTCTCTACAAAGTGTACTTCGAGTCTAACAAAGATGTTCTTGGTGATCAATAAGCTAAACATCCCTCTAATCACTATTGTGATTGTGTGCAAATACGTATGAAACTGACACTTGAGTAATGAATCTTCTTAAGAGCACTTAATTTAAAAATTTGTATTTAATCAACTGTAATTTACTAAATAATACTAAGTAATACTTTATGAACTACTTACTAAGTAATACTAAGATAGTTAACTTTTAGATATATAATATTCTAGTAGCCATTCTAACACCAGTGTTGATTGCATCACAGTACAATTTCTAAAACAAAGTATGGGATTCTACCTTTTACATAGAATTTACCTAGAAAGAAGTTTTTATTCCCCCCCTGAAAGAAGTTTTTAAAAACAATAACTGTCTCTTTATATATTGAATTATACCAAGCAACTAGAACCATGCCAAGCAAATATTATATGCTTAATAAACACTTTTGAATGAATGAGTTGCCTGTTAACTGAAGAAATTTACCTCTATATTTTGAGATTTTATGCAGAAAATCTGCTCTCAGGTAGCAAGCTGGATCTTGTCAGGAGTCTGTTGAAATCTCAGGTTTGTCCTCTGTGTCTATCACATTGGCCACTTCAGTGTGGGCACATTGGTTTTGATGAGCAACTGCTTATATAGTTGAATTCAAACATTATTTCTTCTGTGAAAATTTCCCCTTTATATATGAATCCTGTCAGCAATCGTGGAGTATCTGGGGTTGCCAACTTTCACCTAGGGCAGGCTGCCAGGTTTCCTGGATCACTTAGAACCTACTCTGCAGTAAAATTTAGTAAATACAACTTAGACACTTTTTTTCCATATTCTGGGTCTTTCAAAAGTTCTGCCCTTATAACTTCTACTTAATCTTCAAGTTTTGGTGTTTATTTTCCATATGTCAAGCCAAATATTCCAGCTCATGAATCAGTAGAACCCATCTCTAGATAGCTCATATTTCAGACAATGTGGACCACTGGATATGGGATTAAAATTCTGCCAATTCAGAGTAGAAACTTCTTTGGTAGTTCATACTTTAGGAAATGTGGTACTAAAAGTTCCACCTGCAGAGCCTTTTATCCCTTCAAGGTCTCCTGGAAGTGGTGATCTATGACTGTAATTAACCAGTTTTATTCTAATAAAATAATATTTGTAACCTTAACTGTGTTTTCCTGAATATAACAATGCCTGTATTTAAGAATAGGATATTATTTATATTCAGGGGTCTCAAACACGCGGTCCTAGGGCCACAACTGGCCCTCCCTACATTTTGTGGCACTGCCCTAGAGGAATCTTTTTTGTGTTGTTTTGTTTTAGTTGTTTGGGTCACACCCCCCGATGTTCAAAGCTTACTACTGACTTTGCACTCAAGGATCACCCCGACTTTGCCTCCTGCGGCCCCCAGGTAAATTGAGTTTGAGACCACTGTCAGAATCTAGATATTACAAAGTGATGTCTGTATCATCATTTAAAAAGAAAAACTTTTTGTTAATAAAATATATCTCTGCAAATTGATCCACAATAGTTAAATGAATACAGAATATAGTGAACTTAAAGTAAAATGAAGCAGAAAACTTTTATATAAATATATATGCACTCATATGTAGAGTGTGTATACTGATATGTGTTTATTTGCTTTAGAAAAGTATTAGATTTCAGATGTTAGTTGAGAAAGCTAACAATAATTTCTCTCAGTCTTGTGTTTGGGAAAATCAATTGGCCACAGTAGTCCAGAATAAAATAAACTTCCAATTAGTATAAGCAGTTTCATCTAGTTGGAACTACAGTGAAGAGTTCTCCAATGAGTCCAGATAGTGTCTGATTAATTGAACAATAACTTTGAGGAGGAAAATTTATGGTAATCATACATTTTGTAATTATAATTATGCTAACATGGACTTCTAAAGATTTTGAAAATTAAAAATATAGATATCCATGTTACGTTGATTCATTACATTTAAGTCTTAAATATTATAAAAATTTATAAAAGATAGTACCTTACTTATGAGTACAAAACTGCGTTTAATCTAACATTCAAAGTCAGTTTCTATAATTTCTTAAATCCCAATAGGAAAATTTCCAAATAGAGAGGAATAATTCATTTGAAATTTTATTAAAGATTTTTGTTGTAATTGATAATAAGTCACAGATGTAAGAATAAAGATATGAGAGTGCCAGGTTAGAAGAGATAGGAGAAAACAGGGGGACCTGAAGATATAGAACACATGAGTGATACAAAGTACACTAAAACCATAACAGTCAATAAACAAATATTGAGAGAATGTATTGGAGAAGGAAGAAACATAAGAATAGGTTGAAATAGGAATAGAGGGAGGGTTATGGATACCTTGGTAGTCAGGTGACCAGTAAATTTATATATCAATAAAAAATACTTTTGTGACCCTATTTCCTAAACTTTACTGAAATCATACAGATTTGTATTATAGTTTAAGTAACCTGATTACAGTATTAACATTGGTTACTTTTTAGTAGAATACTTTTAAGTGAAACATTTTCATGAAAATACCTCACATAGTTTTATATCTATATATCAATTATTATTATTTACCCTTCTATATTAGTAAAATAAATGTACAGCTTTCAGGAATAGCTTTTAACAATGATATATATTTTTCTAAATGCATCAAGCTTGTATACATAATGGTATAATTAGCATGCTGTCATATCTGCAGTTTATTTAGTTTTGATTTACCAAAAAGCATACTTAAAATGTTGAAAGCTAATATTCATAAACAAAATTTGAGTTATGCCAGTTTTACTGGAATGCTATTAAATATCTTAATTTATAGGGGAAAACAATAATAATTTTATTGTGGGATTCATTTGATTGTTACAGATTTATTCTATGATAGTTTTATTTTTAAATTATATTTTTCTTTTTAATCTTATTGCATTTTATCTTGCTTATGACATGTATTTATATACTTTTAAAAATTAAGTTGGAACCATGCAGAACCCATATTTTGATAATAAAGTAATAGTTTTGTTCATGCATTGACATGTAATTATCCTTTTTAATTCTCTGCTTGACCCTTGCAATTAAATGTAAGTGAAATGATATATGTTTGGTTCATTCCTATAATTTTTGTTTATAAATATGAGTGATTAAAATGTAAATACTCAATCAGAAAACTGGGGCAATAATAAAGTGGATAAAGTGAATACAGAGTCAGGTATAATCCCTGAGCACCTTTGGGGTGGCTCACACAACATATCAAATTATACTAAAAAGAAAAGAAGATAAGAATATGAGCTGGTGACTAGGAAAAAGTTAAATGTAATTATTTAAACAGTCTAATTTTTCAATGCATTATATTGTTCATTTTCTCAAAGAATTTTAAGCCATGTTCTTGTGCTATTTCCTGAAATTTCTTCATCCTTAAGCCTTGTTTCAGTTCACCTTGACTTATTCTTTCAATGTTCAACTCGTCATGTTTTGTTACATCAAATCAAAATGTGCCTTCTCAGAAAATATCCTAATCAGATCAATCATTGACATCTGTTATTTTCATATGATAGGTTAAATGGAAGATAATATTTTATCATCTTATATTATATTAATGAATGTTTAATAGAAGTTAGATAAATAGTACATAGAAAGAGTACTTGCTTTACATACAGTTAACAGATTCACAGCACTGGATATGGTTTCTGGAGTCTTCTGGGAGTAATCCCTGAACTCAGAGCCACTAGTATAACTTGGTTACAGCTAGGTTTGCCCCACCTTTACACAAAAGACAAAAGAAACAAAAATGCTAATAGCATGTTCCTCTTTATTTTTTCTTTTAGAATTTATTCTGTTCTTGTCCTTATTTTTCCAGATCTGCAGTCCTATCCAAGAAGGGATGCTGGCTACCCCGTGAAACTCATATCAGAACTAATGGGAATCTAATTTATTTTGTCAGGGATCATTGCATAAATAGGTACATTCATCCTAACCAGTGAAATGTGATATGCAATTTGATAGGAAACTCTTTGGATTCTATCAAATTCTCCAAGAAAACATGGTCTTTCTTCATTGTCAGAGTATAATTAAAAACTATGTTTTGGTAAAGCCACATTTCTACTATTGTCAAGATGATGTTTATATAGAGAAGAAAGACAATAAAGTATTTTGTAGAAATACCAAAATAAAATGTCTGTTTTTATTGCAGTTTTGTGCATAGGTAAACTGACTTCTCATAATAAAAGTTCATTTGAATAATATATAATGCTTACTAGGCACCTTTATAGAATTTATGATCACAAAGTGGCATAATAAACACTTCTGACTTACAGGAAGAAAATATAAAAGTAAGCATATACTAATTGCAAAACTATCCAACTCATGTTGCCTTCCCACAAGGGCATGTCTTACTTTGTAAAAATAGTTCCCTAATCATTCTCTTTTCAATGAAAACATGTTTTGATGATTTATATAAACATTAGAGACTCATATTATTTCTGCTGAGTAGAGTCATGCAAATGTTACTTTCAGTAGACAACTGTTTCTTCTATTTATTTGGAGAAAAATATTTACAAGATATTGTAGCTTTGGGAAATTTCTTCACTCTAAATATTCAGATTTATTTTATATTTATTATTCCTCTAATACTATATTCTTAGGTTAAAATATGTTGAAGTATTAGGGAAACATTTCAAAATCTTAAATCTTGTATAATAAAATTTATGATTGTGTATAATATGTATCTTTATTTTTATAGATACATTTAACAACTTTCCAAAATCCTTTATGATATAATTCATAATTAAATGTAATGCTACTACAACACAGAATGAGTGATATAATTTAAGTAGAAATATCATTGAGAAAATTTGCTAAAGTTATAAATTAAAACTTTTCTTAGTCATCGGTTCTATTGTCTAAATAATATATTTATTTAAACACAATGATTACAAACATATTTGTAGTTGGATTTCAGTCATAAAAAGAATATCACAATTCACCAGTGGAACATTTCCACAATGAATGACCACTATCACCTTCTTCCCCCACCTACTGCCTGTATTGAAGACAGGCATTCTACTTTTCTCACTCAATGACATTGTCATGATAATTGTTAGTGTAGTTATTTCTCTAACTGTACTTACCACTCTCTATGGTGAGCTTCATATCGTGAACCAGTTCTACCAGACCTTGTCTTTATTTTCTCTGGGCATTATTGCAATAATGCCTTTTATTTTTCTTAAAACCTAAGACGAATGAGACTATTCTGAGTCTATCTTTCTCTCTCTCTAACTTATTTTCTCAGCATAATAGATTCCATGTACATTCATGTATAGAAAAATTTCATGACTTCATCCATCATGATGTCTGCATAATATTCCATTGTGCATATGTACCACAGCATCTTAGCCATTCATATGTTCAAAGGCATTTTGGTTGTTTCTAGATTATGGCTATTATAAATAGCACTGCAATGAATATAGGTGTGCAGAAAACCTTTTTGTAATGTGTTTTTGTTTTCCTAGGGCATATCCATAGGAGTGGTATAACTGGATCAATTGGGAGCTCAATTTTCAATTTTGTGAGGAATCTTTATATTGTTTTCCATAATGGCTGGATTAGATGGCAATCCCACCTGCAATAAAGGAGAGTTTTTTACTCTCCACATCTCCTTCAGCACTGTTTATTCTTCTTCTCTGTGTTGTGTGCCATTCTCTTTGGCCTGAAAAGAAGTGGATCAAATACTCCTAAAATTAATTTGGAACAATAAACAACCACAAATAGCTAGAGCAATCCTTAGTAAAGAAATATGGGGGACATCACTTTCCCCAATAGTTATCTGGTCTAAGAACAAACAGCAAAAATAAAAAGAGTTAGGGTGTATTCCAATGATCAAAGACCATCTTAAATTTGTAAGTAGAACTTTGATTATCATATATAGTGTATATTTATTTTTATTTTAAGTTTGTCATAGGAAATTACCTTAGAACAGCTTGGATTAATAAACCAATAAGTTGCCCCTGACTTTTGTTTATGTATATTTCCAAGTACTTTTATTTTATATATTATTTAACAGTGCATTTAACAATTATTTTTATAAAGGTATTCATTTTATGTTTTATCCTTATATATATTTAATTTTATTTACTTATTTATTTTAATTGGATGGCATTACTCGCTGTTTTCAGGATATACTCCTGGGATCAATTGGAAGTTCTTGAGAGAATTTAGGCAATATTGAGAACCAAACCTAGGCCAATCTCATGAAATACAAGTCTTACCTACTGTGTTATCTCTTGTCCCTAGTTTTAATATTTTAAAACTACTATATTATCACAATTCATCAATCTTCAAAGTGACAATATCCCTCTTCCACTGTCAGTAGGACACTTCTAATTTGTCTTCACTTCCTACTAGAACATTTTTACCTTTAGAATATTTTTAAAATTAATTATTATCATCAATAAAACCAATTTATATTAGACCCTTTCTATTGCTATGTTCCAAATTCTATATATGACTTTCTTAAAATTAAAAAATCAGTCACTCTGTGGGTGTTTTATTAGAGTAATGCCTGCCATAATATCTCTGAAATTTATCTTTTAGAGATAATTGATTTGAATGAGTTTAAAAATATAGGATGAGCTTCTGTAATTTATTGACAAATTTATGTAGTTACATGGAGCCTAGGCATTATGATATGACCTCCTTAAATAAATTAACATTCATTCATTGTGAAAAATTTCATTAAAACCTGTATATTTACCATCAGTTAGCACCCTATAATGTTATTGCCAATTATCATTCAATTCTCCATTTTACAAAACATTTACTCTAAAATAAAATTTTCACACTAGCTTATTATAGAAACTCAGAGTCAAATATATATTTATGCAAATATAATTTGTCTCAGACAATAGTAGATGTGGCCTATATAAAGTCTGTTTTTCTACTTTTAAGTATATGGCATTTTTTTGTTTTTGGAGGGGAAGGCACTCCTGATGGTGCTCAGATTTTAACTCTAGAAGCTCAACATGTAGTGTCAGGATGTAACCAGGAGTAGCTTCCTGCAAAGCAAGTGTTCTACCCAATGTACTATTGAAATATGTGTTATTACATACAATTACACCTCCATTTTTACATTCTCGTCTGTGATTCTAGTTTTTCTGGGTATCTTGAGTCAACAATAATTCAGTAAGTGATATTATTAAGTAATATCATCTATAGTTTATAAAATGATACTTAATAGGGTTTAATAAAGCATTTGATTAAAATAAAAAGAAACGTGATAATACTAGAATAAAGTCAAACATTATTCTAATATTTTGCTCACATAGAAGTTAATATTTTTCTTTAACATGTTATTAAGTTATTGATGTGGACAATTAAAACTCCAAAAATGCCTAGCAGTGATATATAATGTTATATAATAATGAGCAAAATTTGCAGCATCATTTAATCAATTATTTCATACACAGCATGGGAATTAATTTGGTGCACCCTTGGTTTTATTTTATTTGCTTGTTATTGGTCATATCTGGTAATAATCATGCCTTATTCTTGTTTCTGTGCTCAGTGGACCAGATGATGTGCTAGATATCAGGATTCTACATGCAATATATGTTCCTATCTACTTCAATGTATCGCAGATCCATTGCTCCACCCTTTATAGAAAGACATTATGAAGATTGAACAAATAAATAAAAATATGCTTCCATATGATCAAGGACTCCTGACTTTGTATATTATCTAGCACAATAAAAACCTTAATTTTTAAAATTATATAGCTCCCCTATGCTTACAAAAGCATTACTTATGATAACTAATACATGGAATCAAATAAATACTCATCAACAGATGACTAAGGAGATATAAAATATAAACAGTGAATAACCAATCAATGTTTTGAAAAGATAACTTTTTCATTTGTAACATTGATGAACCTAGAATAAATTATGCTAATTGTAATATATGCATCTTATAGTAATCTGTTTTATGTATCTTTTCATTCTAAATATTTTAGCAACACAAGTTATATCAAATGGTACTCGATATATATACCAACCTCCTCTGTGATTATCACTAAGCTAATTGAGGCAGAAAAGAGAACAGAGATGCTGCTGGATATCTAATAGCACTTCTTGTTAGTGAAAATGATGAAGATTAGTGGTGAGGCTACCATGTGATAAGCTTACTTATTTTCAAATTGCCTTCTGAGGAAAAGTTTAATTTTACAGAGAAGAACAAGACAATTAATTGGATAGATTTAGGATATTTAATAGATCTGCATTAACATATTGAAGATTTTTAATCAATGCTTGCCTGCT
>PVKC010037359.1:0-13014 GCA_004027635.1 Crocidura indochinensis
CTTACCTCCATGCTATCTCCCGGGCCCCCCTTAGAATGTTTTTAAGTGAGAAAAGTATATTTTAAGACATTATAGTATTATCTTAACTCAAAAAGTATGTAAGAAGACTGTATAGGAATGAGATGGTCTGGGGCAGATATATAGTTCAAAGAGAAGATACATACCTGGCATGTGGTCAACCCAAATTATCTAGTTCGCTATATCCCCAACTGATCACCACTTAGTAAACCTCTGGTGACCATCCACCCAACATCACCAGGTACCAAATCTCACAGCTCCAAGTTCCTGGAATCTCTCTGCTACCACAGAGATGGCATGAGTGTAAGGTAGATATAGTACAACAGGGAAAGCACTTGCTTTGCTTAGAACTGGCTGGGTTTGATTACATATTGTCCCCCCAGCCCTGACATGAGTGATCCCTAAACAAAGCTAGATGTGGCTCACAAACCAATAAAAATAACTTAAATGGTATATATTTGCTTATTTTTTGAGGTTTTCTTCCCTTTTCCAAAGTCATGTTAGTTTAAAATGATAATTAGCTTCCTCTTCTAGGCCGTTTGCCATTGAACATGTGCCTCATTTGTTTGTCTCTATATATCTTTGTTTGCTTTTTCAACTCTGAAGAAGTTCATGTTTTATTTCTGAGCATATACCTCATGTTTCTCCTCCTATATACATTGTTATAAATATGTTATATTCAATCAAATATATCTTGCCTCACTAAGTAAATAAAGACAACAAATATTGCTCTTAAATTAGCAATGTATAATTAAATTTTCATTGCTCAAAGTCCATCTTATTGAAGATAAAATTTTTTTACCTAAACAACAACTTTATTGAAAAGATCCCCCTCAAAGCTGAATTCCCTTGCTTCCTTTCCAGTGGCTGTCTCAGAAGGAAGAAGAGAGGACCAAGGTCAAAGTTCTTAGATAGGCTGGGTGATTGTTAAATATTTTAAGGTGCATTCATATAAAAATATTTAAAAAATGAAAAAAGTCTTCTTATTATTTCCCTCTAATCATTTGTTTATTCATTTGTTTGAGATGGGGACTTTATTCCATAGTGTTTAGGGTTTACTCCTGGCTCTCTGCTCAAAGAGCAAACCTGGAGGTACTCAGAAGACTATATATGATATCAGAGATCAAACTGAGGTTGACTGCATGCAAAGCAAGTTCTTTAACTCCCGTGCTGTTTCTCTGACCCTCTCCTCAGCTTTTTCAACAAAATCAAGAGCACTAAAGATCCAGGGTACAAAGAGAATGAAAAATATTTTATTTTAAATTAAAAACATGAATGGTATTTTAGAAATTCTATTTTATAAATACAAATCTTTAAATGATTTTATATAAAATGCATCTATCTTAGTCTTATTTACTATTTTGTAAGATTTAACATATCATTGTAAACTTGACTTTTTATAAATTGTTGCTTTAACTATTCACCCCATACCCATCAAAGGTACCCATAAGGGTACCCATGAGAAGCTAATATCTAAGATATACAAGGAACTGACAGAAATTAACAAGAAAAAATCTAACCCCATCAAAAAATGGAGAGAAGAAATGAACAGTTTCTCAAAGAAGAAGTACAAATGGCCAAAAGGCACATAAAAAATGCTCCACATCACTCATCATCAGGGAGATGCAAATGAAAACAACAGTGAGGTACCATCTCACACCACAGAGACTGACACACATCACAAAGAACAAGAACAATCAGTGCTGGTGGGAATGTGGGGAGAAAGGAACTTTTATTCACTGCTGGTGGGAATGTCATATAGTCCAACCCTTATAGAAAACGATATGGAAATTCTTCAAAATACTAGAAATTGAGCTCTAATTTGATCCAGCTATACCACTCCTAGGGATAAACCCTAGAAACTCAAAAATATAGTTCAAAAATTCCTTCCTCACACCTATATTCATTGTAGCACTATTTACAATAGCCAAACTCTGGAAACAACTAAGATGCCCTTCAACAGATGAATGGCTAGAGAAACTGTTGTACATATGCACAATAGAATATTATGCAGTTGTCAGGAGAGATGAAATCATGAAATTTTCCTATACATGGATGTACATGGAGTATATTATGCTGAGTGAAATAAGAGGGAAAAAGAGAGACAAAGAATAGTCTCACTTATCTATGGGTTTTAAGAAAAAATAAAAGATATTGAAATAATTCCCAGAGATGAGGGCTGGAAGGTCTGGCTCAAGATATAAAGCTCACCACCAAGAGTGGTGAGTGAACTTAGAGAAATAACTACACTGAGAACTATCACAACAATGTCAGTGAGTTAGGGATGTAGAAAGCCTGCCTTGAATACAGGCTGAGTGTGGGGGAGGAAAAAGATGGGGGCATAGATTTTGGGAATGTTGCACTAATGAAGGGGGTGTTATTTTTATGGCTGAAACCCAACTATGATTATGTTTATAATCACAGTGTTTAAATAAAGATATCATAAAAAATTGTTGCTCTAATAAGAAAACAATGAGTATTATGTAACTCACTGATCTTTTTTGTTTTGTTTTGTTTTGGGGCCACACACTGCGGTACTCAGGGGTTACTCCTGACTGTCTGCTCAGAAATAGCTCCTGGCAGGCACAGGGGACCATATGGGACACTGGGATTCGAACCAACCACCTTTGGTCCTGGATCGGCTGCTTGCAAGACAAACACTGCTGTGCTATCTCTCTGGGCCCCTGATCTTTTTTTTTTTTTAAAGAAATCTATTTTTTGGGTAAGGTGCTGTGATTTATCATACTGTTAATGATGATTTCATGCCTTTATTATTTCAATACCCTGTCCATCAGCAGATTATCTCTATCCCCAAGGTCTTCAAAGCATTTAATCTCTTCCCTCCTACAAACTAAGACTTTTGGGGTACCTTATTGTGCATCCTTAAGTACCACATATGAGAGAGATCATTTTATGTCTATGTATTTTCTTCTGATTGATCTCACTCAACACAATATTTTCTAGTTTTATTCATACTGTGGCAAATCACATAATTTTTACTAAAGTTTTTATTGAAAATTCCATTACCATCTAGGTGTAACAAGCAACATAAAGTAAATTATTTCGTGCCTTCCAAGGAACCAGGTTTAATGGTAGGTGGATTGGAAACTGAGGACAATGGTGGAGAGAATGTTAAATTAATAGTGGGATTTATGTTGAAACACGGGTACCAAAAACAACTATATTAGGAACAATTTTGTATATATGGTGTTTAAATAAAGGAACAAATTTTAGAAGGAAATCAATTATATTAAATAAAAGGGGGATAGACAGAGTAGAGACAGAATATCAGTTGATACAATTCCTAATAATAATGCATGCAAAGTTTTTATGTAAATATTCTATACTACTAAAAATCATTAAAATAAAGAAAATTCCTTTCTTAGTAGGGATTCTAAAAAATTACATAATTTTTTATCCTTTCTTAGAATTACCTATTATTCCATTATATACATATATCACAATTGTTTGATCCATTTATCCATATGGATGAACATCTTTGGCTATTTTCATGTCTTGGCTATTATACTAAGCACTGTAATTGAGCATAGATGTGTTCTAGGTTTTCAAGTTAATGTTTTTGTATTTGAGGTTGGTAGTAGATGCCAATAAGTGTAATTGCTGTATTATATGAGAGTTCTAATTTTTTAATATTTTATTTTTAATTATGAGAACAAAGATGCAAAGAGGACAAGGTAAAGTTACAGTGGAAGGACAATCACACATAAACAGAATTCTTAGAAGTCCCCTTGCTGATATCTTAACTTTGAACTTTCAGCCAAAGATCATTAAGATGAATAAAACAGAACCCATGCACAATTACTTTGTCCTTCAAGTCCCCAGATTGTAATACTTTATAATATTTCTTAGTAGCACACAAAGCAATCTAAAGTCATAAAACTGTGTAACTCCTTAAACATTAGAGACATAGTATTTTTTACATTTCCATGCACATGCATAATAGTTTAAGTTAATCTCAAAAGTTTAAGTGGATTTTTTTAAGGATTAGAGTCAAAGGAACACAGTAAAGATGGTGTTAAAGTGGCAATTATTGTTTGCATAGGCCCATCAAAATATGTGGGACATAGAAAGAAAAAACCTTGGCCTAATACAAGGAAACCCTATCCCTGAAGTTTCCTGACATAATAAGACCAACTCTAGGCTCCAGGCAAGCTAGTTTGTCCAATCCAAAACATTGTCTGTAGTGCCAACACACTTTTATTTTTCACACAGTCTCTGTTGTTGGTATCATGTTTCTGTATTAAAGATCCTGGAATCTTTACATCTTACATTGAAGTCAGGATGTGGAGCATCCTCTAGTTTCACTTCACAATTAAAGGGCAATGCAGAGAGCCTGTCATGTAAGCAGGTCGTTATTGTTGTTAAGTCTTCTCAGAGTTAAGGGAAGTCTCTTTTGAGCAGGTCTATGTCAGAGCAGCGGTGGAGTCTTCCCTGATAGAGGATTGCTTCCAGGTGATGCTATAGAAAAACTAGGATGTTTCATGGATGGCTTCCCTTGTTCAGGGGTGAATGGAGAATGCCCATTCTTCTGAGGCCTGTGCCAGGTCATTATGTCAATGTTCAGGGTGTAAGGTCCCATTGCACTGCAAGATTTGTGTGTTCCAATCTCTATTAGATAATATTTTATTTGTATGTATAGTATTTTCCCATTTTAATGTACCTATGCAAACAAGGAACAATGCATGTGGCGTTACCGGCGCATATGGGGGCTATAAGAACAAATCCAACAATCCCCATGAAATGGTTCAATCATAATCATTAAACTGAGAGACTCTTTCACCAACATTCCTTATTGAACAACTCACAAAGAGAAGAAAAGATAAAAAGTGGTTAGAATCGTCACTGTATAAGAGAATATTTAGTAAGACTTATAGCTGTCAGAGAAAAACACATAAAATATTTAAAAGACATGCATGTCTATTTTATATTTTGAAATAGGTGAGGATTGTTAGATCCAATGCACGGCTTTGGTCTGTGAGTAGGATTATGCAGTACTGAAGGTAAAAAGGAGTAATGTGGGTTGCTGATGGTTGGGGAGTGAGTTTTAAGGAGTAAAAATGAGCTTTGTAGGAGTTTGCGAAAGGGAATAATACAAAATGGACATTCTGTATACGCAAAACATAACTTAAGGATAGGGAATTCTCTTAATATGTACTATGAGCTAGGGGGTGCTAGCCCCTGCACTGTTTTGAACATGTAGAGTGGTAAGAAATTGCCAGTGACAACCTTAGTGCAACTGGGCTGGACCCAGGGAAGGCCTAGAGGTTGGGGGCAGAAGAGAGGATGATAGGCCCCCAGCACACCCAAGTTGGGGAGAAGGCCTTCAACACGGGGTTTCCCCAAACCCCAAGCCGGCTAGAGCTAGCCTCCAGATCAAGGCAGAGTTCTATATTTTTTTTGAGAGCTTGCCATATTGCTTTTAATACAGATTAACCAGATAAACTTCTACCAACAATTTTTTTTTTTTTACTAACAATAAATAAGGGTTCCTTTCTCATCACAACCTCACAAACAGGAGCCAGAGAGAGATCACAGTGGTAGGACATCTTTACCTTGTACAAGGCCAACCCAGAAAGGATAGTAATTTGATTCCCAGCATCCCATATAGTCCCCGAGCCTGCAAGGGTCTATTTCTAAGCACCAAGGCAGGAGTAACCCCTAAGCCCTACTGGGTGTGACCTTAAAATAAAATTTAAAAAAATCCTCGCAAACACTGGTTGTTTCTAAAGCTTTTAATATATGCCATTCCACTGGGAAGAGATGAGTCTTCATTTTTGTTTTGATTTGCATTTTCCTAACTATAAGTAACAACAAGCTCATTTTCATAGGCCTATTGGCCATCTGTACTTCATTTCAACTTTAAATATTAGTTTTTTGTTTATCTCAATCAGTGAAAAATATGGCAAAGCAATTTTAGGCAGGTTAGTTCATCTAAAAGAAATAATGGTCAAATATAGAAATTCTGAAGTCCACAGACAAATGTACCTAAATTTTATTTAGTCTTAATGAGGTAAGGCTAAAGTACTAAAATTATCATAAATATATATTTCAAATTAGAATATTACATACAATATGTACAATATGTTATAATTAAATATATTCTTTTAATTAGAAAAAATTTTCTGTCTTAACATTTTAGCAATGAGCCACCATCTATAATGCAACTAATGGAATAGAAAAAGCAAATGGAAAGATTTTTATTTCTTAACTAGTCTTTATAAATGAGTAACTTTTTAAATATCTGTGAGGAGTGGGAGGACAGTAATTCAGCCTCCCTTTGTGTGCTTCAAAAACCATTAAAATTTGGTCTTTAAAAATAAAAAAGGCTTCAAAATAGCTCTAAGTACATTTATTTCTTAACTGAAAAATGATTGACAAGATTCGTTACTGAGCAAGTTTTCTCTTCTTAATTTTGATTTAGCTTAAGCTATCTACTGAAATTATGTAGTAGAGAAGATAAGATTGATAGTAAATATCTTCAGTAGTTTTTCTTCTTTTCATAATTTAGTATTGTTGTGTGTTCAAAGGCTAATTGCTGACAATGAATTCCACTTATTTAAATATATAATTATATAAATGAACAAGAGATCTATAAGTTATTATTATTGAATTGGCATGCCTTTAGATTTTAAGTGGTTATAATTTTTGAGTCTGGTTAGAAGTTTTTTTAGTCAATTTTTCCACTAGCTTTAGTTATTATTTTTTAAATATGAGCTAAATGTTCAATGAAGTCATATTTTAAGTGGAAATGAAGTCCTGCATATTTGGAACACAAGACGTGACCTTAATTACTTAGAAATAAATATCTTTTTTTTCTTATTATATCAAAATTTTTTCTTCTGGCACTTTGAAAACCTGAACACACACAACACACACACACACACACACACAAGAATTAATCTTGTTCAGATGATGTGATTTTTTTAAAGCATGTCAATTTAGTTGTGAGTTATTATACCAAGAGGCTATAATTAACAATCATTTATTTCCTTCATGAGTATAGTGAAAATGTAAAATATTGTTCTCCAAATGACCTTTCTGATTCCTGCTCTGGGTCATAGCACACAATGCTCTGCATCTTATTATTGATACCCTGATACTTGTATTGAAGTCTTATTTAATCCATGAAGTATCTCAAAGAAATCAGGAAATATTGAATATAAATACAAATCTGCATACCCGGAGATAATTCAGAACTTCCTATGTCAAATGCTGATGGAAAGTATTTGAACATACATGGGAATTAAGCAGGGATGAAATTTCAAGGGAACTGAATGGAGATTAACCGCTACTGTTTTGGAATCCCTGACCTACGAAAATCCTTCGTTCCTGAATTTTTTTTTGGCTCAGATAATCTTGCTCTACTGATTTTATGGTTATCAATGCCACTAACCCATGATGTTCCGTATACTTTCATAGCATTTTTCTAATTGCTCACTTTCTTTACTCCAAATATTTTCTAATCATTTTAGTATTAATTTTTGTATTCTCCAATTCAATAAGCTCTCTGTGATTTCTGTATTCACAAAGGGACATTATTCCAGACATTCTTAGCAGATGATTAGTCATCTCCATTACTACTATTTCTAACAACAGGAAGAGCTCTGATGAGCACAACAGATATTCCTGAGGTGACCTCACTATAGGCAACATTGTGTCATATCCATGTGACACATTCATTTCCTTCAACTAATAAACTCATTTTTTGGACATATTCCCCACCCATCCAAATTTTGAATTACCTTATTTTCCTATAACCCTGCATAGAAAGATAAATGGATAGATAAATACAAACACACACATATATATACATACATATATATATATATATGTTTAATGCAAGTAGAATTGGATATTTTTCCCAACAAGATATTGTCACTTTAAGCTACAAAAATTATGCCATGATCAGCCTTGAAAAATCAAAGATTCAGTTATTCAATGTTTGGAAGAAAATTTGTATTAGCTTAGAATAATAAAACTTCAAAGTTGTTATATTGTTACACTTTTAGGTGGTAAGTATAGTATGAAATCTATTAGAGCAAACATATACATGCATATTTGCATGTGAATTTGAATCCATGGGGGATGGGCAGAACATGTAAGTAATTCAAATTTAATAAGATGTGGAGCCAAAGATAAACATTTCTAAAGATCAACTAAACACATCATCTAATCTTTTTTACGTTCTCTTGTATTTTTCCCCGTTTTAACTTTAGCCATCTTAAGGATTTAAATGGCTAATGGGGTCTGAGTAAGCCTTGAATGGAGAAAAGGGGAAAACTACAGAAGAAGAGAACAGAGTTGGATAGAACTTTAAGGCAAGGAAGTTGGAAGTTTCTAAGTTGTAAAGGCAGACGGAAGAGATTGCAGAACTCCTGCTGCTAACTGAGAAGGTGGTGATTTCATTCTAAAGGCAGCCACAATTGAGTTGTTTCCAAAGGAAGCAGTAACTGTTTAAAGGGCAAAATTGCCCAACTGCTATCACCCATTTACTTGACCAGTTTGTGAGATGTTTGTTTGGAGATACCTCCCATTATTTCCAATTACAAGGAACAGTCAGTCAATATTTTCTTGAGGGGAGTAGATTTTTAGGAAAGAATTGTTGGACACCTTTTCTACATGCACCATTCAGAATCGATCAAAATTGTTTTGTTTTGTTTTGTTTTTATCAATAGTGTGTAAAAACTCAAAGCACCAGTAATCAGTGAATTCAAGCATGAGCACCAAATTTTTTTGCTAATAAACAGTGTATAAACTTTCATGGAGAAATTACAACTTAAAGTGCTTAGCATTTTGATCCAAGGGTGATACATAAATATTTAATGATGTGTACAGTATGAGCAAGGACTAGTTAAAATGAACATGGAAAAATATTGGGAAAAGGCTAGAGGATTTGGGGGTTCAGAGAAAGAGGTTGGTGAACCAGACTTTTATTTTTATTTTATCCTTTCACAGCATGAACAGGCAAAATTATGTGTGTAAATCCACTTTTCAGCTCTACTTTGAAACATGACAACAGCTGGTGACATACCATTGTGACTTCTAATAATCTGCTGTTTGGCTAATCGCCAAAAGGAACTTCTTTGTTCACAGTGGCACATACATTTCATCATTTGCTATAAACATATTTTATTTCAATCATTTAACATATCAACATTTTCTGGTTATGGTTTCTTTACCAGAAACATGGCTTTCTATGAAATTAATGTCAAAACAAGTTCTGTTGTTTTTTCACAGATTTCTAAGAGTGCTAATGTAAGAAAAATGTATTTTTAATTAAATATTCAATTCATGTGCACCACTTACCAATATAGAGATTAAAAACAACAGTAGTCTGCCCAAAAATTTATCACACATGAGTAAAAGCTCAAAATTAAAAGCTTTAAATTTTAAATAATGTTGATATTAAAGCCTCTATTTTGGATAACTTAAGAGAGTTATCCAGTCAGATAGGTATGATTTTATGTGAGTGAAACTTTTTATTCTTAAATATAGTGTTCAAAAAATATATATATAGTGTTCATGCCTATAAAAAGACTACTATATTATCAAATTAAACATTTTAAATAGTAATATGATTATAAAATTGTATTTATGTTCAATCTTCATTGTATTTTTAAGATTAATTTATGATTTTCACAAATTGCAATATTAAAAATTGTCATTGAATGCTCACTTTGGCAGCATATATACTGGAATTGGAACAATACAGAGAAGATTAGCATGGCCCCTGCACAAGGATGACATGCAAATTCATGAAGCGTTCCATATTTTTAAAAAAAGAAAATATTGCCATTGAACTTTAGGGAATA
The DNA here is from genome assembly GCA_004027635.1 of Crocidura indochinensis. Classification (NCBI taxonomy): domain Eukaryota; kingdom Metazoa; phylum Chordata; class Mammalia; order Eulipotyphla; family Soricidae; genus Crocidura; species Crocidura indochinensis. Next base: position 9,852 of record PVKC010037359.1, read on the forward strand.
AAGTTTTTGATGAGAATTTTATACTTTTCTAAGCATTTATGTGCTTAATCTTTTTAAAACAACAAAAGTGCAAATACTGCTGAATTTCTCTGTGAATTTTAAGAAGCCTAAACCAAGTAGTAAAAGATAATTTAAGTGGACAAAATTTATCATACAAGTATGCCTTCTAAAATGAAAACAGTACTTTGAAGAGGGCAATTACAAAGTAGAAATATAGATCTACTCGAAGCAGGATATAATATAAAAGAATATGATACATAATAACATAGGTGTTTCAACTATGTATGCTAATATCAGTTTAAGTATTCTTCTTGCAAATAATAGAAAAATCCAATTCAAAGTATCTTAAAAATTAAAGCTAATGTATTGATTTTTGCAACTTAAAACACCCATATAACAGGTAGTAGGACTTTTAGGGGAGTTGAGTAATTCATAACCCAGTTTCATAAAGGATACTATTTCTTTGACACACCAGCCTACCTTCTCTAGATTTGCTTTCACTGTAAAAATTATTGTTCTAGGGGCCAGAGAGATAGTATGGAGGCAAGGCGTTTGGATGCAGAAGAATGGAGTTCGAATCCTGGCATCCCATATGGTCTCCCGAGCCTGCCAGGAGCGATTTCTGAGTGTAGAGCTGAGAGTAAGCCCTGAGCGGTATTGGGTGTGACCAAAAACCAAACCAAACCAAAACAAAAAAATATATATGTATATATATATATGTTCTAATATTATTATGACTATAAGCAGATTTCTGAGACACTTGGCCCCTCAATTACTTTGTCACAAGAATTCCCTTTGTATAGGCTAACACACTAAAACATGTCCTGTAATTAGGAAGGTGAAATTACAGGATGAGCATAGCCCTGGCATGTACGCCATACCTAAACTATTCTTTATTTTCCTTAAAACCATATGGAACCACATTATCATAAAGGTCACTCTTTCCACTCCTAAACATTATAAAGCAAAATATGATAAGATAGTTAACGGTTCGATCCCCCGGTTCCCCATATGGTCCCCCGTGCCTGCCAGGAGCGACCTCTGAGCAAATAGCCAGGAGTAACCCCTGAGCATAACCGGGTGTGGCCCAAAAACCAAAAAAATAAGATAGTTAATGGGTACTAAGAAGGCACAGAACAAAAGTCCTTTCTTTTCCTTTTTGTTTTTTGTTTTTTGGACCACAAGAGGTAATGATCAGGGGTTACTCCTGGCTATATGCTCAGAAATTGCTCCTGGCTCTTGGAGGACCATATGGGACTTTGGGGCATCCAATCGCAGGTCCAGGCTAGCTCGTGCAGGGCAGATGCCTTACCACTTGCGCCACCACTTTGGCCCCATCCTTTTTTAATGAAGAAATGTAATAATCTTAGAGGTAAAATAAGTATATTAGATAAGCAAAACAATTAATATCATGCTCTCTAACCATGTCTTTGTATTCCAATGGGGTTGTAAGCTATTGATATAGAATATATTAATATATCAATATATCTATAGAATATAGAGAACAAAAATCATAGAGTACATATGAACATAAATTTCAGCAATGACACCTACTCTATCTGTGTTAAGATAAAATATATTATTTGCAATCATAATTAGCTAAAATAATATGATTGTTGAATAGTATATACTAAATCATAATATGAATGGGATGCTAATTTGAAATATGAAAATGATTATAAAAGACTAAGTAATATTCTGCCAGAACAGGATATTTTCACTAGTAATAGCTAGTGGTATAAATAACAGGATATCCTTGTACACATATAGTTCCACCAATAAAAATTCAATTAGGAGAAAAAAATGTCAACTGAGGACTTTTTTGTTGTTTTTTTTTTTTGGCTTTTGGGCCACACCTAGTGACGCTCAGGGGTTACTCCTGGCTATGCGCTCAGAAGTCGCCCCTGGCCTGGGGGACCATATGGAGTACCGGGGAATTGAACCAAGGTCCATCCAAGGCTAGCACAGGTAAGGCAGGCACCTTACCTCCAGCGCCACCGCCCGGCCCCTATTTGTATGAAATTTTCAGAAAACTGAAGATTTTTAGATGGAATTGATTTTAAATTAAAACTTTAGAATTTGTGCAGGAATATATAAATTTGTAGTGAAATTGTCAATAAAAAGTTGTCAGCACATTTTGAACATAGAATGCATTTGAGATTTATAAGTTTAAATTATATTTCATCCTAAATGTATGTCATAAGTATTAATAATACAAATAAAAAGTAAGAGAAATGTTGACTAATTTAAATATTGTTTAAATTTAAATTCTAATTTATTTATAGTTAGAAACAATTTAACTTGATATTCTGTATATAAATATTAAATTGATATTCTTATGAACACAATTAACTTATGAAAAGTAACAATTTATAAGTTCTAATAAGACTTATATTTGAAGATTTCTGAAATTGGAATATATTTTACACGGATGTTTACATTTGTATAAATTTTCCTGAAAAGTTTATTGAAGTTAGGTGGCTTTTTATAGTTGGAGACAATTTTGATTCAAGAAAATATAAAAATGTTTTTAATAAATGAAATAAAATTATTTTGACAAGCACAAAATTAGCAATATTTATAACTATTCATAAAGTAATATTATATTATTAATGCGTCATTGTATTTATTTATGCTATAGTATTAATATATCAATATTCACAAACTTCAATATAAATATTATTCATAATTTAAATGTTAACATTAATGAATAAATGGTATTGATAAATATCAATAAATTTATATATTAATATAATAGTAAATGTTGCTCCTTTTGTGTTTCTAGAAATAATTTTAAGTGTCTGAACTGGGGACACTATGGAGAAAATAAATTGTAGTAAAAGATTAAAATTGATTAGAAATAAACAATTTTTTTGGTTTTTTGGGGCCACACTCAGTGATGTTCAGGGGTTACTCCTGGCTATGCACTCAGAAATCTCTCCTGGTTTGGGGGACCATATGGGACACCGGGGTATCGAACCTCAGTTCGTCCTAGGTTAGCCATGTGCAAGGCAAACACCCTACCACTTACGCCACAACTCAGACCCCAGGAATAAAATTTTTAAAAAATAAAATAAAGTAAAATTATATTTCAAAGAAAATAGCGTTCATTTTAAATAAATTGATTATACTGATTTTAGAACCAGAATAAAATGTTTAAAGA
>PVKC010037360.1:0-13009 GCA_004027635.1 Crocidura indochinensis
CTCAGAAGTCGCTCCTGGCAGGCACGGGGGACCATATGGGGAGCCGGGGGATCGAACCGCGGTCCATCCTAGGTTAGTGCAGGCAAGGCAGGCACCTTACCTACAGCGCCATTGCCCAGCCCCCGAAATATTACATATTTAGTACTTAACAAATGATACTATATTTAAGTTTTTCCCATGGTTATGTCATATGCATAAATTTACTATGTATTTAAAGCATACAAAAGTTACATATGATATAAATATGATACCTGTGTATAATTATTTTGATTTTATAAATAAAAGGATAAGAATTTTCAAGTATAGTGTATATATATCCATATTTGTGCGTGGTCTGTATTATAATTACAGATACTCCTCGCTTAAAGACCTACCTGTTTAGCATCCACTTGCACTTATGACCATCTCCTCAACATTATTTATTTTATTTTATTTTAAATATCCTTTTTCCATCTTATACACTCTACAGTACTGCAGTTTTTGGTGCTTTAATGTACCTACTTTACTAACTTTATGTTCTGTAATACATTTCATTACTGTGTGTAAATTACACAAACTATGCAAATTAAAACAACTGGAAATTTTCAGTTTGATCTTTCTTGTTATTTTACTTATTCAGAATAGTGTATTGTCAAGTGTTATGTATATACTGTACTACTGTATACAGTACTTGCAGTTCCTCACTTAATGACCAATTCGCTTAACTACCAAGTCTTTGAAACAGCACTTGGTCCTTGAGTGAGGTGTATCTGTATAGTCACATATTTAAGAAATGTTTTCATTCCTATGATAATCAAACTTTTAAACATGAAATAATCTTTAATAAATCAAGATTATATGATAGTATTATCTCAATTGTGATTTAAACAAATGACAGTCTGTAAAATTAACTTGGAAATAGAAATAAATCATTTCTACTAATGAGTCCTTATTTATGTGTGTACGTGCTTTGAAATGCTTAAGATAAAAAGGTTGAAAATTCTAAGAAATTGAATTATATTGTAACATACATACTAATTAAAACTGAATTAGCGTATTGCACAAAGAGAAAAAAGCAACACTTTTTGTTTTAATATAGAGGAATAAAAATACATATATGTGTATATGAATGTGTATATGTGAATAAATACAGAAAATGCTTATTTTGATTGTAATATTTGTACATTTTAAGAAATACAAAGAATGAATGTGGGACCACTGTATCTAAAGTAAATGCAGAAGTATGTTCCTGTGAGACTATGACTACAACATTTTCATCAACTGATATACAAACTACTTTTATTTACTTTTGTCAAATATCCTTTTAAATAAATTAAAGCTTCATATTTACACAACTATTCATAGTTGAATATTTTATTTTACTGATACCACTGTGATTTTTTAAATAAATCTTCATTTAAGCCCCATGATTACAAGTATGTTTGTAGTTGCATTTCAGTCATAAACAGAATACTCCCTCTTTCACCAGTACAATATAGAATACTTCATAGTTGGATTTCAGGCCTATTCTCACATATGGTATCAACCTCCTCACCTGATGTTTCCAGTGTACATCCTATACCACCTACCCTTACCACTCAACCTGCCTGTATAAATGGCCTATTTTAAGTTTACATTGTTAAAGTTTAAGTCTCTTGATGCTATTGTTGTTAACTTTAGCTTGTATATTTAGTTCTGTCCTTTTTAATTCAACCAAAGCACCTGAGACCACTTGGCCCCTGTCTTTATCCTTTCATATTCGTATTTCTCCTCCATTCATTTATTTCCTTCTCAATATACACTTGTGCCAAGGGTGCTTAACAAAAATCCCATTTATTACATTGCATTTCTTTATATAGTTATTATAAATACCACATATAAGTCATGTGATTATTTATCCTTCTGGTATACTTTATTTAACATAATATCATGAGCTTTAAATATACAGTAGCTCTACCACATGTCATTTTCTCTCCACAAATGTTCCCAAGTTCCTTCCATAATCCCCTACTCCAGCAGTCTGATAATTTGTTAGGCACCTTTTTAAGTACTATAGTTAACATTTGGGTCTCATGATTTTAGCGTTGCTGACTTTGTCATTTGAATTTTTATGTTTATCATTAATGAACATCATCAATGTATCTATATTCCCTTGACTCATAATTCTTGTTGTTTCTCATCTGTATTTATTTTTCCTCCTTGTGTCAACTCTGTTTCTTTTATTGTCTGCTCTTATACTCTGGGACCATGGGTAATTTAAGTAGCCTCTAAACAATTAAATTACTTCATCCAGTTATTCTAAATTCCACATTCTAGTAATATGAACTTCTGTTTATTCTTCTGGTTTACTTCATTTTACATAATATACTCTAGCAAACGCAGACGTGAGTTCTCTTGTGACTCAGAAACCCGATTGTGGGTATTTATCTCCAGGACAGAAAAAGAATCATTCAAAAAGATATATGCACACCATTATTCATTACAACATTCAGAATAGCAAAACTTTTGAATCAAGATAGATATTTAATGACATAAGGGGAACTGAAAAAAAAACATTTTTTAACATGTTATGGCTATTCACAACTGATGAGCTAGCAGCTACTAGCATACACTTGAACACACTTTCAATAATAAATATATTTTTTTCTCTAAATCACATAACAACCTTTTTCTGTTTGGGTACTAGACAGCATGCTATTATACTTAAATTGGAAAAAATTTAAACTGCAAAATTATTAACAAATCCAAGAAATATAGAAAATTAGCATTAAACAATCTTTGGATAAAAGCGTGTAACTGTATTATGATAGCTTAAACATGATAACACATTACATGTTTGATTTTAATTGGGAGCATATGTATTCATTGGGAATGTGTTTTTTTGTCTTTTACCTGCAAGAATGCAAAGAAATCAATTCAGGATATTTAGGGATTAGTAATTTAGCAAGTAGGCAAGGTCTTAAGCATGAATTACTACAATGATCATCAACTCTATGCCCTTTATATTTCTTGGGGAAAAAAATCTCTTCACCAATTTTCCATTCCTTTATATTTAGAATCATTTTATTATAAATTTAAAACAAAAAGAAAGATAAGAATAAATTTGACAAGTAAAGATTATTGATTCAAATAAATATGTGTCAAATTTATCTTGGATGCACTTCCATGTATAGAATAACAGCAATTTTTTGGCTACAGTTTCCTGTTTTTTTTTTGTTTGTTTTTTTTTGTTTTTTTTTTTTTTGTAGCTTGACATTCTTTTGAGAAATATAAGTGGATTCTACTTTTCAAAGTTGAATTTCCTCTTATACTAGTTGTTTGTATGTTTTACTTTTGTATGTTTGGCCCAATGGGGTTATGCTCAAAACTTACTCTTGGCACTGCACTCAGGGATCAATTATGACATGGCTTAGTGGACTACATAAAGTACCTGGTATTGGACATTGGTTGTTTGAAACACATGCACCTTATTCACTGTACTATCTCCTTCAACCTTTAAAAAATACTTAGAGGGAGACAGGAAGAGCACACCCATCATTTTCATTGCTTACTTATAGTTTTGTGCTTATGAATTATTCTAAATACAGTAGATGGGGTAAAGCACTGTATATAAGGAAACAGCTTTATCTACCTTTGAACTATCTCTCTGGTTGTACTTGGTTTCCAGATAAACAATAATATGGATATATATTTCTGCTATATATAAATCAAGTGCATACATAAATACTTTCATTTATAATTTACATGGAGATAGCATGTACTTACAGGAAAGGCTCTTTTATATGTAATATACAAATATATACACACTTGGCATTGCGTTACTTTTAAAATATCTGACTTAATTCATTTATAAAAACTTTATAGGGTATAGCAATATTTTAGTCATATTTGAATATGTCACATAGTCTCTGCTTTACAGATTACCATTTAGAGAAATGTAATTCTTATATCTTTGTTCCATACATTTTCTCAATGATAGTTATGTCTAAAATTGCTCCTAATTTTTCCAATGTGTAGAAGCTAAATATAATATCAGGAGGCATTAATTCCAATTTACATATATAAATTCATTTTAAGATATCCCTAATATAGTCTAAAGGGAAACAAGCATAATTTTCACAAATATATTCTATTTCTGCTCCTGCTTATCAATCTTTGTAACAACAAAAGAAAATAATAGACTCTAAGTTCTAAAGTACAAATATTGGAAGTTTTAGCGTTATTTTTTTTTCTTTGCATCACAAGTTAATGAGGGTGAACAGTGGTAAGTTCATGAGCTTCTTTCTTCAACTGAGCCTAGAGGGCCCATCTTCTCCCTGATGACTTGTTCTCTTAAGCTCTGGTGTTTACCAAATGTGTCAGATGGATAATGTTCCTTAATGAACCTAAATATCTTGAAGCAGAGTGATTCCTCCAAATATTATGATGCTTTAATGACATTTGTAATAAGACAGCCAAGGATTACCAGCAGCTAACAAATACACGTTTCAAAATGTAACAATAGTAAATGTTTGATTTCAGTAAAGCTTAAGAGTAGTAGTATATAAAAGTCTGCGGTTTTTATTTACCTCCCAATGATTGTGTATTCTACCTTCTTTCTCACTTTCTCAAATAATACAAATGAAATACTAAAGCCAAACTAGTCAAATTTTTCTTCCCCATATAAGTTTCGTAAATGGTTTCTCAAAGATACAAAAACATATATTAGCAGTGCTTCAGTTGTGTTTCATATTCTTCTCTTTACTTTTTTCTCTTTAAAACATTGTACATTTTCATAAATATGATGTGTGGATAATTTGCATATTATTTATAGAAAACTTTTATACAGGTTGCAAAAGAAAAAGAATGTTGACAATATACTCTTAAGTTGAATTTTCAGAAAATTTTACACCCAAAGACATTCATGTATAATTCTGGGGTAATTATTATCTAAAATAGGGGACAAATTTTGTCTTGTATGATAGATGACTTTCTTTCCCTCAACCGCTTCTTTCTTTCTTAGTTGTATTCTTCTTTATCTTCATTAAATTCACTTGCAGGAAATATTTATTTAGAACTGACTCACTCTTTTCTCAAATGAGATGCAAACTACGCTATAAAAGAAGATCTATATGCTCACCCACACAACAGAAAGTTGGCCATCTTGTAAGGAGAGAGCTGGATGAGATCATATCCTGCCAAAGCCTTGCTTGCTGTCACCATCATCGAGAATCACCATTTTCTCAAAGACCCTGCCTCATCACTTACCTTCTACAATTTCCCTCGGGGACACGAATCTGACCAAACTTCAGGTATGTTGTTTTATGTGCTGATAAAACCTGAGCCTTGGGGAGTGAGTGTAGAAACCAACCCTCTAGTATATTTCTTCTTCCAGAAGATCTGACTGTTGAGTATATATACCAATAAATTTCATAGTATTAGCAATAGTACTTTGAATTTATGGACAAATTCATTTATTTTTATGTTTCTGTGCTTATAGAAAGACACCAATTTAACAAATTGGACAAATAATATGAGCTTACATACACTTAGATACTTAAATATACTTAAATAACACGAGCTTACTTACATATACTTACAATACTTACAATAGCATCTGCTATTACATTAATTTTTTATTAGAAATACAATAATTTTCACAAATGTGAAAAAATAGCTGTTTCTGGGACCAGAGAAGTAATAGGGCAATTCATTGTATGTTATAGATGCAGATTCAATCTCCAGCACCAGAGCAAAGCCAGGAGTAAATCCTGGTCTCAGAGTTGGGATTCAGCACTAAATATCTCTATGTGACCCCAGAACTAAACAAAATTTAAAGTACCTTCATCCTGATTTTACAGAATCGAGCTCTAAACTTATTCATTGTTTTTTGTTTGATGTTGGAGGTGTGGAGGCATATTTACCCTCTGAAAATTCCTTAATCATATGACCTTTTACCTATTATTAATATTTTCAATTTTCTTCTTTTGATATTTTAATTCATTACTTTTATGTATAACTCTAAAATCTCAATTTTGGATATTCTCTACTATCCACTTCCTTTGATTCCCTTGCATTTCTTCACAAATGTGTCAGACATTATTTATACTATCATAGCATTCTAATTTCAAATGTTTTACTCTTCAAAAAGCTATTCTTCTAGCTTTTAAAGAATTGTTCAATTCCTACTTCAACATTCCTCTCAGAGAAAGATAAATTAATAAAGAATATTTTTAATTTTATTGGACTTAACCTGAAACATAAGAGCTAATAAAATTTTCACAAGATTACAGAAGGTATTCTAACTTATTTCAGTATTCCCAAATTATATATTGCCTAAATCAGGTAATACAAAATTTATGTATTGCTTAGGTTAAGTTCTAGTTCATAGGATATTTGTGAAAGAAATATGTATAATGTATGTACTTACGTTCTAAGGCTTTAAGAGGCAGGTACATTTTATTTCCACTCTTTGAGATAGATGCAAAGGACAACAGAGACCCAGGAAGAGAAGACATTCTAGAGGCGTGACTTTTTATGCAAAAATATCTGTATTGCATACTTATGTGAATATAAAGTTATCATCTTATACATTCTCTTAATTATAATCTACTTTCTATGCTCTCCATTGTTAAGGTTAGAAAAATTTTCTGATTATAGATGACCTATCCTTTTTTTGGGGAGGTAATAAACATCCAGGAATAAGTCACCTTTGTCTTCTGTAGAATACTTAACCTCCAAAAGAAAGTTAGATTGCAGAAGAATTAGATATCTAACTGCTATTCCAACAAACTAGCAATTTCTCTTGACTCTTTCCAGTACATTGCAATTCACCTTTACAGATAGAAGACCAATTTACCATTTTCAGTTATTATAATAAAATTAACATTGATGTTTTTTGTTTTTTGGCCATACCCGACGGTGCTCAGGGGTTACTCCTGGCTGTCTGCTCAGAAATAGCTTCTGGCAGCCACGGGGGACCATATGGGACACCGGGATTCAAACCAATCACCTTTGGTCCTGGATCGTCTGCTTGCAAGGCAAACGCCACTGTGCTATCTCTCCGGGCCCTAACATTGATGTTTTAAGATTTTTTCTTTAGAAAGAACCATAACAGTTCAGAATTACCATAAAAGAGCAACACATTTTTTGAGGTTTGATATTGGGTAAAGGGATTGGGATTTCAGGAAAAGATCGCCTACAATCTACTTCATGAATCAATTCTTCTGTCTTTACATTACAGAAGGAAATAAAAATAGCATTCCATTGCCACTCCTGATAATTCCTTCCGCCTATATTTCTGGTTGCCAGTGCACAGCTTTTCTTTTAAGTAAATTCACTCAGAGATGGATATACTGGATTTATTTATAAATTTCATTCTAAGTATGAAGAGCAAACCCTTTCCCCATCTGAGTATTAATAGGACCCCAAGATCTCATTATATTAACAAAAACAAGAAAAATCATTTGTCCCATTTTTTTCGTTCAGCACTTATTTTATTCCACTAAATTGAATTTGGTAAAAGTTATGTATTAGCATTAAATTTGTTTTATTTGTACTAAAATGAGGTATGCATATATAAAATATATGCATATATGTAGAATATATGCATATATATAAAATAGCATATATTATCTTGAGCATTTAATAAAATTCTTAAGCATTTAATATATTTAATAATAAATAATAAATATATTAAAATTCTATAAAATTTTTCAGAAAAATTTAGACTAACATGTTCATGAGATGCCAGACACACAAGTCTTTTATTAAGTAATTTATTTTATATTCTATTCTAATAATTGTACCTGACAATCTTAAATTTAACTAGCAAGAATTTGATATCTTGTCTAGAGTTCTAATTATCAGCAGCACTTATATTATTACATATAGTACCAGCAAAAACTATCAGCAGAAAAATTAAAAAAGCATTTTACTTCAAAAAATCTTGTAATTAATAACTCAAGTTCCTGTTTTACAGACCAATAACACTGAATCTACTGCTACACCAATATACTACATTGAATATATACATATATATTGAATACACATATTCAATATATTAAATATATATTCTAGAACTCTTTGTTTTATTGGCAAATAAATTTACTTACATTATATATTATAGAAATATTATTTATGAGGGTCTTTGAAAGAAATAGCAAAAATTTGTGGTGATAGATAATGAAACAAGTCATGTGACAACATAGGTTTGATAAGCAGCTTATGAATGAATGACTTCCTGCAAACACACTCATCGAATATTTGTAAGTGCCTGGCTGGCAAAACTTTCTGTAGTTTTTATAATATTTATGGACCTATGTAGAAAGAACCAATAGGACCCATGATAGACTTTCACCTAAAATGGTGCTGAGATTATAGTAGAATGAGTCGAATCTCTCCAATGGTTTGACTTGGGGCAATATCCCTTATTATGTGGCAGCATTAAGAATCTTTAAAACAAACCTCTTACTGACCACATTGGAAATAGGAGGAAGACTACTTCTAGTACCCAAATCACTCTGGCAAATTTGATATTTAACAGCCCATTAACCTGCTATTAAATACCACTGATGGGAATTTCTCAGAAAATGAAGTTGCATTGTAAGAAGTTAGCAAAGGCATCACAAAAGGGAGTTGAGAGTGGGAAGGGGGAGTGCACGGAATCTCCTTATCAAAAGCTGTGCTATTAAAGAAATGAAATTGGAGCTACACAAAGCTGAAAACACAGATTACAGGTAATGGTGCAGAACCAGGTTACATCAACATCACATTTCAAGCAGTTCCATTCCATTTTACCTGCATTCACAGAAAGCTAAGCCACTATCAACTTCCACTTATAATACATTTGATCACAATGCTACAGATAGTGAAATTGACAGTTAAGAGGAAGCAATATGTTTCAGGGTCATGCCTCAGCTGGATTTTAATTTATTCTCATTAGACACACAAATACAGCAGAGCACACATTGGTTTTATTATTTTTTTCTTTTATTCTTTCCCCCACCCTGTCCACAAATCATGAATATTAATGCACTTTTACTCAAGTTGCTAGAGAGCTCAAGATGGTGGTGGAGAGAATTTGGGCAGCCACATTATCATGTTATTGGATTTGTTCAAGAAAAGGTTCCTGACACTGCTCCCAAATGCAGATGGGTGAACAGCCTTGCTCGCTTTGTGTTACATAATGTCCCATCTGTGCTCACTGAGTGTGACTTGATGAGGATGCCATCAGGTATGTTTCTGACTTAATGGTGTTCTTCAGAGCTGCAGCAATAAACATTAAGGGACCTTAATTGTATTCTTTGCAGTGGGAGCAATAAACATTAGGGACCCTATTGTACCCTCTCCCAAAATGTCCCCCAAGTCCAATTTGGGGAGTGTCTTGATAGCCAGTTCTAATTTCAAATCCTCCCTCCCATTCTATGTGTTTTAGAATAGAAAGACTGGACAAAAACAAAGAAATTAAATTAATAGGCACATATATTCCTGAAAAACCAGCTTTGGGAGAGATACAGCAACATATATTATTTACCTGACCCATAAAAAGCCAAATTAAACAAAAGATATATGATGTGTTGCAATTTGTTTTCCTACGGGGAAATTTTTTGAAAAAGATTGAGGGAATAAGCCTTAGAGCTTTAGAGCAAAAATTTTAGGCAAAAAAAAAAAAAAATAGAATTCACAGGCTATAGGATTAAGTTGAAATGGAAAATGAGATGATTGTGCATGTTTGGTGTAATCAAATATTTGTTGGTAATTTATATTAATGCTAATTCCATTTTTCTATATAATTCTGTAATTTTTGTTCTATATATGTGAAAATAAATGCTAAAATTACATAGTTATCATGACATAAGAGCAGATTCAATGTGTCATTTTTAATAACAGATGGTTCATCATCTAGTAAAGAAGACACTTTTTAAATTATGCTTAAGATCTGTACTTGTTTAATTATGCTTAAGATCTTTGTTTAGCAGTATATTTAGTGCTTTTGGTCTAAATTAAAGGTTTAATCACACATTAAACACTTTGCTTTTTATTTATTTATTTATTTTTTTTGGTTTTTGGGTCACACCCGGCAGTGCTCAGGGGTTACTCCTGGCTCCATGTTCAGAAATTGCTCCTGGCAGGCACGGGGGACCATATGGGGCACCGGGATTCGAACTGATGACCTTTTGCATGAAAGGTAAATGCCTTACCTCCATGCTATCTCCCGGGCCCCACACTTAGCTTTTTAAATTTTCTCTCCTCTCTTGCCACAATTCTACATGTCAGAGACATAAGCTTCTGAATTGTGTGTGGTCACTTGTAATTTAAATTGAGAATCTCACCACTTTATATTATATATTTTTCATTATATCTTTGTCATAACTCCTCATAAGTGTGATATTTTACTAAGGAAAACTGTTGAATGAAGATTTACGGAGGTCAGCAAAAGTTAGTTATGAACTATATTGAATTTTGCTGTTTTGGGGCTATAAATAAAATTTTAAAAGTTAAACAGGTAGATATACTAGGGTTTAATATAATATTACACTAGTTTATATACTGTTACTCAAGCTATAATTTTTGGTGTATATATGTGTAAACGTATGCATACATATATATGTCTGTATCTATATAGATATCATATACAAAGAATTGGAATTCTCATCAAAATGGGGAATGAGTATGTGATTAGATTTAAGCAAAAAACATAAAAACAAATTCCAGTTGATAATTTTATTTAACACTGTAATTTCTCACACAGAGACATTTAATTTAAGTCTTTGACTTGGCCACAGCAGTGATTGTATATAATATCTATTATCTTTTAATTGGAATTATCTTTGATCTGTGGCTACATTTATCTAAGAATCCCTTCAGAAAGCTCACCAGAAGCTGAAATTCCAATTTGTTCTCTCAGCTTGACTAATGATGAAAAGTATCAAAAATGACTATTATGTGTTTATAAATCACCTCTTTTATCCTGATGTGGTTCTGAGATTTGATGCTGTAAAATATCATTTTTCATTGGAATGGAAATGCAAAAATAACAACAAATTCAACATAAACAGCAGCATATAGTAAAAAAGTCATCAAAGGAAGCATCACAAATGTAAAGTGTGAAAAACAGCATAAAATATCCATGAGAAAATAAATTTCTCACAGATTAAAGAACAAAGAAAGAAAAGACAAAACAAATCAGTATGAGTGATTCAAACATAGGCCCATTTTCTGGGTATCTCAGTTATATTTGGTAAGGCACAAAATATGCCTAGACACAAAAGCAAAACATCTTAATTGTTCCTATATTTTTCCACCTGTGCCATCTTTTTAGTCAGTTTGAATTTGTCTAACAACACTTGTTTGCATTCCTGTGCTAGTACATTAGCATTTGTTTCATTTTATAAAAGAATAAATATGGCCACATAAAGAGCTGAAGTTACTATGGCTAAGAAAACTCATGTCACCTTGCAGACCTAACAAAAAGCAGCACTTCTTGCTATAAAATATCACCTTTCAAATTCGTGAAGCATTCCATATTTTTTTATTTGCTAAAAAAATATATTACCTTTCATCATAACCAGGTATCAAATATCCTCGATTAATTAAATAATTCAGTCAACATATTTATTGAACACCTAAAAATCTGCTAGGTTTTCAGAGTAAAATGCATAGGGTCTGTAGTTGCAGCTTGCTTTTATTTTTCAGTCTGTGTTTATGATAGCTTATCATCACCAACTGCACTAATCTCATCCTTGTTTAGTTTTTCCACCATCGTTGTATACATAAAGATGACATAAATCTCTACGCATACTCATCATCATGTTTCACATAGCTTCCAAGGTTGAATATTGAATCACATATTCAGTGACTCATTGATGGTCATGGAGTCTTGCACTTCTTTCAGTACCCCTTGTTGTCATCTAAACATATTATCTACTGACCCCAAAAGAGTGTATATGTACCTTAATAATGCATAGCATTTTATGTTTGTATTTGACATGAAACTGGAAGATATAAATAAAAGTTTAATGTAACTACAAGACTTGAAGTAGTGGAAGCAAAGATATTTAGATTTGTTTCTTTCATTTATTTCCAATATATATTGGTTTGACTCTCAACGTGACTCAATTATAACTGCTGACAAACTTAGGGGAGCTATGGGATGGGGGAGTACAAGGTAAAACTCAGGGCATGGCTACCCTACTTCTGGAAGTACAGAGGTATTCTGATGACTCTTCCCACCCCTCTACGAAGTGCTACTTGTGCCTGAGCATGTTTTAGCAAACTGCAAATATTGACACACATATTTTTCATGGTATAAATGTGAAGACCAGGGATTTTGAGGTTTATTTAATTTGATAATTATTGATTTATTACTATAAAATCACATATTTTCCTTCTGTACTCTTCTCATTAAGTTCTCCTTAGCACTTGAGTTTAAACTCATGTATCCCATGTAACCTAGCTTACATTTTATTTTGTCAGTTTGATGTTAACATTGTAACATCATATTAAACAAGATAGGTTTGTTTTATGTGCAAAACTATTTCCAACAGTCTCTTGGAAAGTATCTATAATGATTAGTTGTTAGAAAAATATGCAATTATTGATTAGTATTTCCTTTCATGTCCACCACTAATTAAGCTACAGCAAAGGGTATTATATAGTGATTGGATTTGATCTCTAATAGTTAATCAGTGTGTTTGACCCAGACATGAATTTTTTCAAAAACATGCGAATGTCCAATAAAAAATAATATTTTCATGAAGAAAGTATTTATAGCTGTTGACCAGGCAGCAAAGTAAATCAGTCATATCTGTGATTATCTGTAATCCAAGAATATGATGTGGGTCAGAAATAAAGGCTCAAACCACCTATTTCCAGGTTTTAGGTGGTTGTTATATGTCACTATTTCTTCCTTACCTAACTTTGGTTCTCTCTGTGAGGCAAGGGAGTAAATTGCACATAGTTAATCTCTGTGGAAGAAGCAAATTTCCTGCATTTTTATAATTCCACTATTAAATACAGTAAAGGAAACATTTTCTTTCCTTAAAAAAAA
>PVKC010037361.1:0-13011 GCA_004027635.1 Crocidura indochinensis
CAAGACTTTCACAGTTTTATTTAAGGTACAAAGTGACAGTGTACCAATTTCCACCATCACAGTCGACCTCTTTCTGCCACTGTTCCCAGCATGCATCCCATACCTCCACCCATAGTCTTCTGGACTTCTAGTATAACAGATCCCTTTTGCGTATAGCTTGTTGTTCTCTTGATTCTATTCTTGTTAACTTTGATTTGGGTATTTAGGTTTGACTAATTTTTTATGTCCACTCAATGCTCCTGAGACCATTTGGACCTTTTCTCAATTTATAGGAAGACAGAGAAATATGAGACAGAACAAGACGATTCATGTCTATGGTTCTGTAAAAGAAAGGCAGATGGGAACCCTGCTTATAGAAGCTATAAATATAAATAAAAATAAACTATTAGTGGTATTTAATTTGTAATCCTCTTTAATAGTCTTAGGTACTTAAATTTTGGCTTAAATTTTTTTCAAGCCAGGAGAGATCATGATTTGAAAGCATTTAATGGCTATTTATGTAACAAGTTTATGTCTACATTTGAATCATTATATTTCAGAGAATAACTTTATCACTTGTGCATTGTCTGTGGTTCAGCTCCACTCTTTATGCATAATTGGAGACAAAAGATTGGCTGTGCAGCTTGATGGTAATGATGGGTATTTAAGTCATCTGCTTATAACATAGAGTGGAGTTTGCCAAAATTACCATGAGGAAAGCCTCAGCTTTTATATCTGTAAGCCAGGGTTCAAACAAGTCATATTTGGGCCAGAATAATAGTACAGTGCATAGAGGACTTGTCTTAAATACACCCGAATTTATTATACAGAAACAAAAACAAAAATTCACGTCCAAATGATAACTTTGATCACAAATATCTCCATGGAAATTAAACAAACAAAAAAATGTTTCTCCATGGGCTAGACATTTCTCAATCAAATGCCTGATTACAAGTGTAGGTTTGGGACATATAACAGTGTTTCATTACTTTATATGGACATGTGGAAGGCTGAATAATACCTTTTGAGGATGCTCATGTCTTGAACTCCCAGAGCTTGTGAAAGTGTGATTTTAATGGTAAGAACAATTAGCATCAGTACGTTCTAAGGACCCCAGCAGCAATAGATGGTGGGCAAAGTTATGAATTGACTCTGAGCACTACTCTATATAGCCCTAAACCCTTAACAACCAACCAATCCAAAGCACCTTGCAGTCATGAGCTGTTATAGGAAATGGGAGTGGGGTCTGGGGGAGAGAGGGGGATGGGGCAGCTCGGGGGGTCCATCTACTCACATTTTTGCTTTAGGCCTGTTTCAGGTGGCAGCCTCCAAAAGGTCATCAAGGTCCTGCATAGTGGAGCTGCTTTGGGGAGTAAAAGGAAAAGGGAGTGTGAGAGCAGAGTTTGGTTGTTGGTGTTGACAATAATGGGAAACAGCTAGAAAGCACCTTCTGCCCTCAGCCTTCTGGAGAAAGAGCTTTACTGGTCATGGAACCTGATTTGTGAGTTCCAAGGGACCCATTTGCACTTCAGGCTCAGGGCTGTTAAGTTTAGAGTTTTATCGTATTTCAAGCCTACTGGGGTGGGAACATTTGCTAAGTACAAGAGGAAAAAAAGAGACCCTAGAGCCATTTTCTCAGTCTCCCTATACCAGGAATTCCTTCTGATCTCACTTTCTTGCTGTGTCATCCCCTATTCTGTGGTTTTCTGCCCTAGACTTATTATATGCCGCAATCCCTTACAGGATTTCCTCCGGGTCTAGAAGATTGATTTGAACATGCATCTCAATAGCTAGCCTCTACAATAAACTAGCAGGTTACTTCACACCTAGTTGTGTGTTTTATCTATTAAGCTTGCTTAATAGATAAAATCTAGGCACAAGTACACAAGGATTTTTCTAGTTGCCGTGTGACCTGTCCTGTGAATCTTAGGGCCCAGAATCCTTTTCACCCTTCTAGTTCCCCTCAGCTCCCAGCTTCCTTGGCAGCTTATCAATTTCTCTAAGTGTCTACAACTTGCTGGCCTGTGAAAGTTGAACAACTTGTGGGTTTTGCCTGGTAACAAAAGTTCAAGATGTGTAGTTGAGGTCACTGCAGACTTGGAGCCACGTCAGGGCTGTGCTCTCTGCCTGACTCATCCTTCCATTTATTATCACAAATCAAAACCCTCTTTCTTTTAGGTCAAAGTGTCACTTTCTGTTCTTAAACTGATGACACCCTTTATTTCGGTGTAGCCATCCAAAGCAAAGCGAAAACCATCCCCTGAAATAGATTTGCTACTATTCAGACACTGCCTATAGCAAAAAGCCTATTTCATGTTGCTATTGAGATCAGTTTTTGTTTGCTGGGTTATTAATGTCTGACTTGGTTGAATGTTCAAACATGAATGCAATATTCCAAGATTAGAATGAAATGTTTGAATATAGGTGGAGTCCCAAAGTTCAGTGATCTGTGTTGACCAGTAGGTCAATTATGTATGTGAATCTCCCAGCTAATATCCACCACCACACACCGGACCAAGTTCCCCCATACTCCAATAATGAGAACTTTTGAATCCACTCAATCATTTTTCATGTGTAGGATCTTAAATTATTTCATGCTCTGCATAAAAATCCCAGGGGTCATATTTATTAGTATTTAAAAGTTTGAACCATTCAACCCTTTCACTTGATTTGTCTCTGACTATGGTAGTCAGTTTGTTAAGATACCCCCTATAAATGAGATCTCATGGTGTTCAACTTTTTTGTCTAACTCATTTCATTTAACAGGATGTCTTCAAACTATATCCAATATGGAACATATGGCAACATTTCCTTTTCTGTACAAATTGTCTATACATACCACATTCAAAAATATAATCCTGCATCCACAAACATTAAGGTTGCTTCCATCATGTTGGCTGTTATAGATGCTGAAATGAACGTGGGATGCAGATATATTTTGTCAGTGTTTCCATACTCAGAAGTGCATTGCTGGATCATATGGGAGTACTATTTTTAATTTTTTTTAGGATCTTCCATATGTTTACCAAAGTGACTGCACCAATTTATTTCCCCACCAAGTGTGTGGGGCTTCCCTTTCCCCACTTCCTTGCCAATGGTTGTTTCTTATCAGTACTTTGTTTTTTTAAAGGACTAGAAAATCATTGCGGAGGTTTTTTCTTTTCTTTTTTTTATTTGTTTGGGGCTATACTTAATTGTGTTCAAGACATATTTTGCTCAGGAGCCTTGCTCCTGGCAAGACTCATTGGCCTTATGGGGTCCAGAGAACATATCAGTCACATGCAAGTCAAGAGAAGCATTTCATATGCTGAGCTCTCTTTACTTTTCTCATCATTGCAATTTTCTATTGAATTCTTATTAAAAGTAATGTAAAATAATCATCATATGCCTGTGTTCCAGTGCCAACTATATGTCTTTGGTCATTTCTTGGAAGTTCTATATTCTCCAAATATAGTCGTTTAACTTTTGCTGAATAAAGTCACTTGCTCTCAAATTGTCTGAGCCCTTTGTGTTGTGTTGTGTAGATAACGTGTTAACATTTCTTTTTATTTTGTAGATTAACTTCATTCTGTGCTGTAGACTTGCAGTTTGATTTACACGTTTTATTTTCCTCCTGTTGTTTTTCTGTTTGGAATAGAACTATAGTTAATTCAAGGGTATTACAAACTACCTAAGTAGCTACCATTTGCAACAGTTTTGTCAGGTTTTTTTGGAAGAGTAACCAAAAGAAACAAGCTATATGCTCAGTACATAGTAAGGCACTTGGTTTGATTTAGGAAGTAGGAGGAAAAAGAGGGGAATCTCAAAAAGTTAATGAAAGGAATGACACATTCCACATCAGAACTCTGGCAACCTCAGAATAGAAATGCACCTGTATACTGAATTTCAAATGAAATATCCTCATTTAGCATGGAGGGAAACATCAACTATATTATCTACAGACTTCAACTCATCAAAATTTGATCCGTCTTTATTTTGAGTGACTTTTAAACAGGCATCATAATTTATAAAATCCACTTATAGAAGTGTCAATTTTAACTTACCTTATGATACTTTTTGAACAAAAATGTTCAAGCTTTAAAATGGAAAACAGAACTCGTTATACATTTTATATCAAAAAAACATTTTGAGAAACCCTTAACTCTCCTCAAGACATCATTTTAAGTAGGTCAACTAATACAATTCTATTTAAAATGCAGCAAAATTTGGTAGTGGAAAGTGTGAGATTCTTTCCATAAAACTGACCCTGGCTCAATCCCCAGCACTGCATATTATCCCCCAAAATTCAGAAGAAATGATCCCTGGGCATAGATCCAGGAATCACCCCCAAAGGACCATGAGGGTTGGCACAAAAATATAAAGCAAAAACCAAAATCGTGCATTTCAAATATGTCTATCTTTGGACAGACCTATTAATTTAACATGCTAATATCAACTCATTTCCCCCTTTTCTGGTCCTTTTCTTTCCTTCTCCTACAGAAACTTTGAGCTATTCCTGGCTCTCTGGTCTGGAGACCATTGGAGATGCTGAAGATGAGACCTGGGTGAACTGCATGCAAAGCAAATGTCTTGGCTCATGTATCCTTTCAGACTCTTTTTTAATTTATTTATTTTTCTTTAATTACATGGTCAGAGGTAGGAGAGAAAGTATAGTGGGTAAGTTGCTTGCCTTTCAGAGAACTGATCCGGATTTGAAACTATCCTATCTTGTCTCCAAACTTTTCTACATTGATCCCTGAAGGCAGTCAGGAATAAACCTTGATCATACTAAGGTGTGGCCTTAATACAGCAAAAAAGAGGGCAGGGACAAGGAAGAGAACATTGATTATGGCAAATGTGTACTTGTAAGGGTATTATATGTTGCATTACTTAAACTCAATAATGATCATATTTTTAACTGAAAAAAATCTATTGTGAACAGCTTTGTAACCACAGTTTAAATTGAAAAATAAATGAATTCATACAAATTAATAAGTTTTGGGGGCCGGGCGGTGGCGCTGGAGGTAAGCCTTGCCTGTGCTAGCCTTGGATGGATCGTGGTTCGATCCCCCCACTTCTGAGCGCATAGCCAGGAGTAACCCCTGAGCATTACCAGGTGTGGCCCAAAAAAACAAAAAACAAAAACAAATTAATAAGTTTTATAAAACACAGTTAAAGTATCAGAAATTATAAAAACACTCAAAAATTAAGGAAAACAATAAAACAAAGGGTATCAATTTATCTAAGACATAGAATTGACATAATATCAATCACACTAAGCCAAACAACTATGATTACTGGAATCATTGTACAAGATTTTTCACGTCTAAGAGTTTTTATCTCATACTTGCATAGAAGTCTTTAATATACTGCCTGCCATAAGTAGACATCTAAGGTTTTCTCACATAAGGTTCTTACTTCAACTTCATTGAACTGCAGGAAAGTAACAACATCTGATGGGAAGGCTACAGGTAGATTGTGCTGTTAAGTTCTTACCTTTCTACCAAAGTGACACAACTTACTACCAAAGTTACATGGAATCTAGCTATTTGTTGATACCTTTTAGAACCATTTATTTTTACTTATGTGATCTGTTTATACATGTGTGCCAAACTATAGTTTCCAAGTCTAGGACAGTTGTGAGTTTTTGTTGTCAAGCAATGTACTTTCTGATAGTAAACTTAAGCACGTAGTTTTTGATAGTTGCTCTTTCTTATGAGGTTTCCAATATATTCATCATCACAGTGAAAATTCTGCATAGGTTAATGTAAAGTCTATATCTGGTCTCCTTATAATAAGTAATTGTAATTCAATGGCCATATTTCCTGGGAGTAGTTGAATGGAATCATGTATTTTGTTTAGCAGGTAATTCTTCTCAGGCCTTCAGTATCCATTAATCTTTTATGAGTTTGCCAAATGGGACTGTGTAATCAATTAGATAATATCCACTGCATCCCAGATGCAGATATAATGCATCTATCTTTGAAGCTTGTTTTGGCACACACTGCCCTATATTTCACATCTATATCAAGATACCAGAAAGCTAATTGCTGTTTTCTTTGTAATCCTAGCAATGGCTAAATAGAGTATATGCATTGCTTTCCATCTTGTTTCTAAGTCTCTTTTATTATTCAGGCACTCTAAGCTTGTACACACAGAAGTTTTATTACACAAATTAGATATTCTTTTATTTGAGTAAAATATATAAACTTAAAATATATCTTTAAAGGAAATATCTAAAAATCATATTAAAAAATTGGAGCAAATTCTCCTTTCTGCTGCCATATGTGGTATAGCAGAAATACCTTGGATTATAAAAGGAAATGACTTCTTAAGAGCTATTCCATATCAAATATGCTTTCGTTTTCCTGGATATATTCAGTTATTAAAAGAATTTTCAGGGACTATAGAATTAGGTTCGTATATTAGAGGCTTGGGTTCAGTCATGGGACTATGTGGTGTATAAAATATATACAAACCAAAAATAAATACAAAACAAATAAAATATAAAATAAATACAAACCAAAATAAAATAAAATAAAACACTACTTTAAATATAAACTTTAAAGCTTGACATGCAAACATTATTGATAATTTATGCTTATTAACAATTTTAATTATGATTTGTACTTCTCTTGTGAGAGTAGCTATAACTGAACATTACATTATCAATTAATATCAAATATAATTTGATACAAATTTAAAAATTTATACATTTGAATCTATATAACACTATCTTGTAAAGAATAAGTATGTTTCTTTTCTAATGAAAATGTATATATTTTTTGGTTTGTGGTTACAATTAGTTGTGTTCAGGACTTGTTCTTGGTTCTATACTCAGGGGCATTTCTGGAAGTATTTGGGGAAAGGTATGTGGTATTGAAGAATAAATGTGGGCTGGCTAAAGGTAAGGCACTGCCTTAACTCCTGTACTGTCTCTGCAGTTCCCAACTATACTGTCTGTTTAGATGGGAAGATTTTGATAATAACACTTTCTCATTATATATATATATTTTTTTTTTAAACAATAACAATAAAAGATAAAATATTGGACAATTGGTTGGTTCCAAATCTTGGCTATTGTGCTGAGTGCTGTGATTAATAGTGGGGTGCACACATATTTGGGGGTGACTGTTTCTGACCTGGGGATAGATATCCAGGAGAGCAATTGCTGCATCACATGGCAGCTCAATTCTGAGTTTACTGAACACTCTCCACACTGTTTTCCACAGGGGTCGGACCAGGCAACATTTCGAGTTTTTTTCTTTGATGTTTTTTATCTTTTTTTGTATTGTTGTTATGTTTTTCTTTCTTTTCCCTTTCTGCTCTTCAATTGCTAGATATAGCCTTTAGAAGGACTCCTCCCATAATTTGCTTGTTTGATATTTGCCCCATTTTATTTTATTTTTTTTTCTCTTTCCTTCAAACAGAACCACACAACTTGAACCATCTTGTTCTGCCTCATAAATGGAAGGGGAAATAATGCAGGGTACCAAGACCAAACAGTTATATGAACATTAATAAAATAAATGATCAAACTTAAACATCAAATCCAAAGCCAATGACAACAGAATAGATACCCAATTTACAACATACCAGTACTAGACACAGAGAGGGCCACTTTTACTAGCTGCCTCGGGGGTAAAAGAAATGGGGATATGGGATGCATGCTGGGAACAGGGGTGGAGGGAGGACAACATTGATGGTGGGAATGCCCCTGATTCAATATCACTATGTACCTAAAATATTACTGTGAAAGATTTGTAATCCACTTTGATTAAAATATAAAAAAACATTAAAAAATAAAATTAAATAAAGAATAAAAAAGATAAAATAGCCACTCATCTGTTGTCAGGAATCTGGGTTGTTTCCAGATTCTGGCTATTATAAATAGCACTGCAATAGGTGTGCGTAAGGCATTTTGTATTGTGTTCCTAGGGTTTTCTTCTTCTTCTTCTTCTTCTTCTTCTTCTTCTTCTTCTTCTTCTTCTTCTTCTTCTTCTTCTTCTTCTTCTTCTTCTTCTTCTTCTTCTTCTTCTTCTTCTTCTTCTTCTTTTTGGTTTGTTTGTTTTGGGGCCACACCTAGTGATGCCCAGGGTTTACTACTGGTTATGAGCTCAGAAATTGCTCCTGACTTGGGGGACCATGTGGGACACCGGAGATTGAACACAGGTCCTTCCTGGGCCAGCAGCGTGCAAGAAAAACACTCTACAACTGTGCTATTGCTCTGTCCCCATTGTGTTCCTAAGTTCTATCCCTAGGAGTGGTATAATTGGATCATATGGGAGCTCAATTTCTATTTTTTGGAAGAATCCAAATGTGGTACATATACACAATGAAACATTATGCAGACATCAGGAAAATTGAAGTCATGAAATTTTCCTATACATGAATGGACACGGAAACAAATGCTGAGTGAAATAAATTAGAGGAAGTGAGATAGACACAGAATAGTCTCAATCATCTATGTGTTCTAAGAAAAATAAAAAAAAACATTATTTAATGATACCCAGAGACAATAATGATGAGGGTTGGAAGAACCATCCCACAGTATGAAGATTACCACAAAAAGTGATGAGTTCAGTTAGAGAAATAACTACACTGACAACTATCATGAAAATGGTAGTGAGTGAGAAAAATAGAACGCTTGTCTTGATGACTGGCAAGTGGTGGGGGAATAAGGTGAGGAGGACATTTGTGGTGGAAATGTTGAACTGGTGTTCTTTTTTATAACTAAAACCAAACTATAAACATGTTTGTAATCATGATGCTTAAATAAAGATATTAATTTTAAACCATTAAAAAATGTAAAATAGAAAACACATTTTCTCTTGACTATACTCTTTGGGTCACTATACTCTCTGAGTCACCTGTGTTGCCTATTATAAAACTGAGTATTAGAAAAATAAATGTGATTATTTATTAAATGAGAAAATTTATAATTTTGAAATACTTAAACAAGCAACATTTAAAAAAATTACATTTAATGAACCATGTGTGCTTGTATAAAATGGCTTATAAGAGTCACTTTCAATTAAATGTACAATGTTTGTGGTATTGAATTTGTGGTATGTAACAGGCTGTTGCTTTAGACAACACAATGATGAATAAGACACTAACCCAAAGTCTTGTCTATAGTGTATTCATATCATTTAGTAGTTTTACTTGATAAAATTGCAAGTGTAAATAAACATTGAATAAACTATTTTTGACTTGACTTCTTTTCCCCCAGGTCATTTTGTTTAAGAATGAAGAGTAAATCTCCCCTTTTTTTTATGGAGAACAGTTGGATTGGGAGAGAAAACTACAAATAGTAAGTCAGTTAGTAACCCAACCTTCCCTACAGGATAGAGGTAAGTTAATTATTTATTAATACAATATTTATTTCAATGTCTCATAAACAAAGAACTCACTGAGTTTTTGGAATGAGTCTACTAAAAATAGCAAGATTACATTTCTTAAGCATAATAGAGATTTGACAAAGACCTCTGTTTACTTTTTAAACAAGGTTATGATCTGCTGTTTAATATAAACAATATTTTTTGTATAATTGTAAGCATTGAAAATGGATAGAAGTCAAATTTTCACTTTCTTAGACTTCTGTATTTTTTTAACCTGAATAGTAACCTGAATATTTAGAACTATTTGATCTTTTAAAAAAAAGTCAATTTTGTATCTCCCATGGTATCTGATGTTAATAATCTGTAATTCGGTCAAAACTCAAAGACCGCTGTCTTGACACAATGATTTTCCCTTTATATAAACTCTAGGCCACTTTCCAGTAGGAGGTTCAAGACCACCTAAAATGTGCTAGGTAATTCCTGACTTAGCTTGATATAACTTCTGCATTTTTATTGCTTTACATTCTTATTACTTTACAGTGGTGAGTCAGTAATTATGAATTAAATCATATTTTTTCTGTTTTGCACTTTTATTTTATACTAGCCTAACTGTATGTGGAAAAATGCATCTTGTGATATAGGATATAGCTTTTGAGTCATGAGACTGAATAACATGTGTTCTACCATGATTGGTATTGCCAAATATGCAGATTAATACTGAGGGCAATAAAACCATTCTTTTACTTTCAGCAGTATGTTTAATAATTGACATGATATATTCAGTATTCTAATAGTCTTTTGTTAAGAGATCTTTTCTGACTTTAGATTAATGTTAACATCATGGAATATTAGGTGAGATGTAATATTAGCTATGTAAATTTATTGAATACATTTTTGGCTTAGGACAATATCAATTCAGAATGTGTTTTTTGAAATATAGCCTTATGGTAAGTCAAAGATCTATTTGCTGAGATCATAGAAGCAAATTCCCCCAATTGAGGCTGAAAATATGGCATCATTTTATGTAAAAATGTGCTTGCTTCTGCCCCCCAAATATCTTTTGCTTCTTTGCAAATGTAACTTCTCTGCTCATGGAATACTTTCACACACACTCATAATGGCTGATTCAGCTCTACCTTTATATTTCCTTGCCAAATATCATAGCCTTATAATCCATCTTCCACATTTTAATCTTCAAACAATAAATACTCTGCCACTAGAAGATGCTTGAATTCTTAGTATCTGCTTACCGATACCTAAAATGTTAGGCTTTTTCTGACTTTAAATATTTTTCTTTGATCTTTCCATTAACAGAAACCTACAAGTACACTCAGATTCTATAATTTTAGTTTTTGATATTAGTAACAAGTAGAAGCTGTCCTTCACTAACTAGAAATCTAACATGTTACTGCACATTTTTCATTACATTAAATGTCTGCAGTTCATACATCTCCATTCATATTGAATTTTAATATGAATTTTAATACAAAAATATGTTGAAGACATATGTGACCTCAGGGAGTTATATTGTTTAATTTGAAATCAGTGATTTACTTTCAAAAATTTTTTAAATTCATGGAATATACCTTCACATGATTTATTATAGTATAGGATCATTAAACTTAAGATGAGGTTAAAGATTCCTGAGTTTTGAAATGACAAATGTTTATATAATCCCTAACTTTAGCTTTAAACTGTGATAGAAACCCATCAAATGTGCCTATATGGCTCTAAAACAAATAACTTCACCTGAATATATGAATCTTGTCTTAATCTCAAAATACCTCCGCGAACAAAATTTTATCTGTTATGCTGAATTAAGGATCTTATGCTGTATTTCTATAATCTAGACTTGAACTGAAATCGTAAACTCATAGAAATGCATATATCAGCTTGATCTTGAACAATGTAGGTTTCATCTGCATAGTTTCACTTTTCTGTGCTTTATCTCTCTACAACTCTGCCTTGAGAGAGGCAACCAACTGCAGATTGAAAACTCATAGATCCTAAAAGAATAATGTTAAAATAGCCAGACTCCTTTAGACTAGACAGACTAGAGAAAGTCAGAAGATAGAACACATGTGTTTCCTAGATATACAGTGCCTGCGTACCTGTCACCCATATATCTTCTCTTTAAGAGTGTATTTTTATTATTTCATTCTTTCTTGCTTGGATGTGCAAGGGGCTCTCTTCACCTTATGAGAAGCACTATCACTTGAATGCATTGCTACTCTCTGTTTCTTACCCCCCTCAGAATTTCTAAATAAAACTTTTTCTATGTTTTAAAAAATAAAATTCTTAAAAGAAGAATTTTTAAGAATAATTCTTTAAAAAATCATTCTTAAAAGAAGAAATTTAATGTTATTTGTACTCCCACTTGTAACATAATGAAAAGATGTCCTATATGTGAGTTGCACTCTAAGGTCCTTAGATGCATTGCTAGGATAGGTGTGGAGACTTCATTATGACTTTTCTTTGGCTTAAAATAAGTTTCTCAAGAGCACATCTTCACTGTTAAATCTATTCCTAGATGATACCTCCAAATTACCATCTTCTAGGAAGCAATTGCTTCTTTAAGTAAGGAAAATAGCAGTAATTTCTTCTTTAGGGAAAGGGTTAAGAAAAGGACATGAACTCCTCAGCTTTGAGGACCATCATTGCTTTTTAATCAAAATAATCTGCATTATTTAAATACTGGAATAGACTCTCAAGCCTTGCTGTACCTCGGCTAACCTTTGTCCTGTTTAAGATAAGACATTTATTTAAAAGGATCTGTGCACATCAAGAAAGTCCTTCCTGGGGGCCTGGGAGATAGCATGGAGGTAAGGCGTTTGCCTTTCATGCAAAAGGTCATTGGTTCGAATCCCAGTGCCCCATATGGTCCCCCGTGCCTGCCAGGAGCAATTTCTGAGCATGGAGCCAGGAGTAACCCCCCTGAGCACTGCCGGGTGTGACCCCCCCCCAAAAAAAAAAAACAAAGCAAAACAAAAAAAAAAACAAACAAACAAGCAAAGAAAAAGAAAGTCCTTCCTGATCTATCTGGGGATTTCCACAAATTCATAATTATATATAAAATATTTAATCACTGCAACTAGCATATATCTTAGAATCTATGATGGAAACTATATTCTATGAGAAATAAAAACTTTCCTTAGAATTATCATTAGTATAAAAATTGTTCTTAAACTGGGTTTAGTCATTTTTTCATAGTATAAATATTTCTGATTATTAGTATAAAAGAGGAAATTTAATCCTATTCTAGGTTCAGTCTCCTTTTTCACAATCATGCAAATTCTAATTTTGTAAATATAAACTAGGAAATATCTACAGTACTTTAATATTTGATTAGAAAATAAATTACTCTTGTCTAGTCACAATTAGATCAAGAATCCACATCTAAAGAACATTTGCATCTCATTTTTGATAAATCATTTTAGATAGACCTAAATAAATACTTACTGGAAGATGATGGATATAGTCTGAGAACATGCAGAAAGGAGGAATTCTAGGATTCAGGAAATACTGTCCTAAATTACTGTATAACGATACATAAATTATAATTTTGTTGTCTCAACTCCTGGCTATGTCATGTCCCCAAAAGTTCTTGATACCCCATGGCACAGTAATACCTTAATCAACTTTAATGAATTACTTATCAGACATTCTAAATTCAAATATCCAATGTCTCCCACTATTCTGCTTATGTCATTAA